>PVJH01012536.1:0-64048 GCA_004026705.1 Nesogale talazaci | reverse complement strand
AGGTATTTAAGAAAAGGTGCTGGGGACAAGATCACCAACTGTCTACAACGTTGTGAGTAAAAGGAAACTTCAGTGTCAAATTCTTTACCAGTGTGCTCCATGACTCTGGGTCACAAGGTCACATTATAAACGTTTCCTAATGGCCGAGGCTTCGGGTGATTTTCCTCATCTCTCAGACAGCTCACGACAAAGGCCCTTTTCAAGTCTTACGATCTCTTGGTATCTTCATAGGCAAGCTTCTCTTGGTCAAGCCCAGGCGTTTGCAAACTTTTGAGACAGAAGAGCCAATCGTGTCTCTCTCAAAAAGTTAAAAATGATTCAAAGGCCGTAAATATATTTTTATAAACCAAAGGAAATCAGACACTTTCAGTGTTACATCCCAGCCATAGGTACATCCCCGAAAGAGTTCCATAGGGCTCAAGAGCCGCCCCCACAATCTATATTCAGAGTCAGTAACACGGACGAGCAAGCTGACAGCTCTGCAACAGGTTTTGCCCAAGTTGCCTGAGGAATCGCCTGGCACAAAGCGGCCCACCATTAGACAAGCGGAAGAATCTTGCTGCACACTTTGATTGAGTCTGAAAGAAACAAAACCAAACTTATTGCCGCCGAGTCGAGGTCCACCCTTTAGAAAAGGTGCCCCCTGAGGTCTCTCTAGGTTGTGACTCTTTGTGAGAGTGGAAAGCTTCATCTTGCTCCCAAGGTGGCAACTGGTGGTTTCGACTGCTGACCTTGCAGTTAGCAACCCACCATGTGAACCCTATGCCACCAGGGCTCCGTTCTGAAGACCGGTGTCTCCAAATAAGTATGGACAGGGTTTTCTTCCCATGAGATTAATATAGGCACTGATAGAGGGCCAGAGATTCCATTAAGTCATTTCCTGATATCTTAATAGAAAACAACAAAACAAATGCACTAGTCTCCAATTGATTATTTCCCTAGTAAGGAACATTGGGTAACATAACTCGTCCCAGGAAAATTCCCAGTATTCTTCTACTGAATAAAACTCGTGGACTTCTCATTATTTCAACTACCTGTTCTATTTATCTCTACCATCAGGGATTTAAAAAGTAATAAAATTGAGAGTTTGCAGTACCTTTTCCATTCAGGGGAGCAACAGTTCATCTGAATCTACAGCCGCCCACATCACGTCAATACCCAGGCTACTTTTGATACCACGAGAATGTGGGCAGAAGGGCAAGACAAGCGCCACATTTCAGCTGACTCGGTTGTAAGGTTAACCTGCAAGCAAATAGCTAGCTCTATTAGACAAGTGTGAGGTATTTCAAAGTAGCACGGCGGCTGTTTTTGAGATGGGCAGAGGCAGATTCCGGACTGCTTCTCTCTGGAGCAGACAGTCTGACCCCAAACACTGCCACGGCTGTTAGCTGCAAATGCAACCCCCGTGCCCATTCTCTCAGACAGGCAACAAGTCCATGCCGGCAGCTCTTCTCTGCAGCACTGTGACCACGTTTTTTAAACATTCAACGACGGTGTTTACCCACACACAACTCGAGTCATTTGTCAGGAAACTTGTATTTACCCAGCTCATCCCAGAGCTGCCTGTACTTGTCAGTCATCGCGGTGCCTTGCTGCCTCCACAGGGACAGGCGGGGGTCGGCCATGAACTGCTCTGTGATCAACGTCAACATGCGGGCCCCGTTGGAGTCCCTCATCTTCAACATCTCCCGCACCTGGGGGGGGGGGACAAAGAGCTTTTAGAAAATGGTTCCAAATGCAAACAGTAACACCAAGAGAAACCTTGAAAAAAATGATTTTTAATTTCTTCCTGGTGATGGTGAAACCTCTATACCAACTCTTTTAAAAATGAGTATCTTAAGTGTCAATTTCATCAGATCTAACCTTTTTATGTCTTGATGCTTTAGAATTCACAATAGGAAGCGCAAGTTTGGTTTACTTCTTCCCTCCTCACGCTTTTTTTAATTGGGTCCTTTCCATCCAGTCAAGGATAAATGATGATATTGTGTTCCTAGTGGCCAGTACCAGTACCCTTTCAAGGCTTCCTGCACCTTCTTCCCTGCCACTTAGCGCAAGTACGCTTTGTGGTTCGAGGCTGTACTCCAGCACCGGAGACTACATAACTTGAACCCCGGCAAACTGAGAGGTGAAATCTGGCACGGGAAACAGGTGCCTGCGCCTAACGAGATTAAGAAAACAGGTTCTAGCAAGGTGCTGTGGCTTCACTTTGATAGATGCCATAGCACTGCCGGTCTACCGAAACACAACACCCAAACAAACAAAATGGTTTGGCGCCTTCCTGACTCCTCAACTGATGGTATTTATCACCAGATTAGAGGATCTGAGCGCAAAGGCCACTAAGAGTGCTTTAAGGAGCCATCGCAATGATCTGATAATGTTGATAATGACAAGATCTGTCCTTCAGGTTGGGTATCTCAGTTTTCCTGAGATGTAACTCACACATCATGCAATTTTGTAATGTACAATGTGCAATTCAATGCCATTTAGAATATTTCCAGGTTGTGGAAGTTCTTCGAGTAAACACTTTAATGGACTCTCCTACTGAAGTGTTGTTTTTCTTAAATATATAAAGAACGCAATCACACTTCCTTTCTCAGAGGGGTCTGTCTTTAAGAGGCAACAAACAGGGCTGAAGGTTTAAGAACCCTCGGGCTTGAAATGAGTGGTCTGTTTAGCAGGATAGCAGGATCTGCTGACCCACTGAACTTACCATGGCCTCTCTCAAGCTTTCACCTCAAGCCCTGTCCATAACTCTTGTGTTACAGTTCCCAATTAAAAGAGGAATAAAAAAAAAAAAGGCTAAGACTCTGCAGGAAACAGTAAAGGAGTCTATCTATTCCAAAAATGTATAATGCTGCACGTGTAACATAAGCCATCTCAGCTGAATACCACTCTCCTTGTAAATCACTGACGCAGGGTCACGAGCAACAGAAAACAGACGGGGTTCCACTTGTTCAGAATTCTCTGTGAGAAAGGCAAGTAAAGGAGAAAATGCCAGATCCTTGAGAAAGCTGTAACGGAAGGCCGCTGCGTCAGGCAGCAGACTCCTCACACCTACTTTAGTTAGAGCCTTGTAAGAAGAACTCAGCAGCATTGTCCAGTGACCCACAAAGGTTCCTTTCCTAAAAAGGACTTGCTGAATAAGTTATGGATACACCAGGAAGTCATTTTAAAAAGTGGTGAAGGCTGGGATGAAGAAATGTACTTAGCATGACTAGACATCATGCTAAACAGTCTTGCATTTGGATTTACCACTCGATCTTTATAACAACCATGTCACGTTTCTAATCCCCATGTTGCCAAGTAGAAAACCAGGCCCCAGCCAGGGAAGATAAAGCAACTGCCTCAAGGACAAAGAAAAATGCTGGAATAATCAGAACCCAGATCTGTCGTACTCCAGAGCTCAAGCCATTTCCAAAATTACAGGGTGCTGTTACCTCATCGGACACATATATTGCATAAATCACATAAAGGAATAAAAATGCCAGCTGAAACCTAATTTCGTATTACACTTTTCACATTGCTTCCACCAGTCACGCTGTATACTCTGTTGACATAATATGTAAAATGCTTTCTATATGTCCAAATACACCAAACCTTCTACATTGCCAGTATATCAATAGGTTTGACTGAATATTTACTGATGATTTCTAACCTGTTACTCATCAAAAGTGCACTGAGCAGGGCCTACAATTATGCATGTAAGTTCAAACTCTTTCAACCAGCATTAAACTACATCTACAATCTAATGGTAATTAATTTCCGGACTGTTGACTCTGGGAAGTAGGAGAGTTTGAAGGGCTTGTGAATTATCAAAGAGTGATTACATCACATCTGAAATCATTTGAGTTAAATGTATTTTATTGTAATCTAATTCTTGGAAAACTGGCTAAATACAATCAGGATATATTTTCAGACCATGTGCAGTAACAGAATTTACTTGAGGTCTCCTGAATTTAAAAATATAGAGATATTTTAATTATATTAAGAGAACTATGTAACAAACATACTAATGAAAGGCAATTATTTGTTTCTTTGAAACTAAATTGACTATATTATCTACAACAATGGCTATACCTTCAAAAACCAAAACGCATTAATAATTATCCAGCACTTTAAAATATGATTATATTATAAACTACAAGTCCTATATAGAACAGCAGATTCTGTTCCTGCTCAGAATTATTCTCTGAGCCAGGTTACCTTTGTCTCTTAGGCCATTAAATTTAGTGATGAAAATTAACACTGAGTTAGCCAGATGTGTCATAGACACTATGATTCCTTAACACCATACTTATGTCCAAACCCTCCTACGCACTGACATCAAGTTGATTTTAGATCTGTTATTAGCTCATCTGACAGTTGAGGAATGGGCCCCAGTAATTCGCCGAGGTTCATATGGCTAGCATAACACATCTTGGATCATGTCCAGGTCCGTATGACTCCAAAGCCTCTGCTTTTGAAACTGATTGAGACAGTGAAAGTATTGAACTAAACATATGAAGCACATTTGAAGGATTATATTCAAAGTCATTACACACTTTGGGGCAATAAGTAGAAAAGGAAGAAAAAAACTTCAAAGGACAGCATTTTCATTAGCATTAAGGTATTTATTTTGTGTGTAGTACTGAAAGATTTTTTTTTTCTGAATTGTGCACTGAGCACTATTTTGTTGATCAGAATTGAGATGAGCAAAATTGTTCCATAGTGTGTCCATGGTTACCAAAGCAAATCGAAGCTTATAATACAAAAGTGTCTAATTCGTCCAGGAAATACACCCAGTATCTTAAAAAACAAAGTCTTTATCCTAGCATAAGGATGATTATATAGAGAGCATTTCTATGTGTCCTTATTTTTCAAGTATCTCTCTGAAAATAAACAATCATACCTTTGCAAAGAGCAAATTTAGCTGCTTCCCTGATCCATGGTAGCCGCCCTGGGAAAGGAACAGTTTAACCTGTTCTTGAACCTGCTCTTCATCCAAGTGCCAGCAGTTTTCATCATCTATACTAGCACCTGCGGTTGGATCAGGAGCACCTGAAAATACAAAGGAAAAACAAAAACAAAACATGCATGCTGGATTAAAAGTCCTGTGCTTAAACTTCACAATAATTAAGATTCTCTTATTTTTCACCTTGCAAATTTTTAATACAACCGCAATTCCAATTATACATACGAATCAGTAACTGAAGTAAATACAGGCATCATCCTTTCAACTTTTGGGTCTTTCCTAATTTTCCAAGTGAAAATGTAGATTGCTTTTGAAATGAGATGTTTCTTTCTTTCTTCTTTGAAAGAATCTGAAGACATATTCTAAAGTCTTCTGAAAAACACACAATAGTTTCATTTAACAAGGATAAAGGGTTGGCTTTGAGGATTAAGCTTTTTGTTTTTAATGACTACCTATATGGAATCAAACTGAAATCTTAGAAGGGTAGAGAACTTATGGCTATATTTGAGAAACAACTCAGAAAAGGCAGTAAGAATGATTTAATAACTTGAAGAATGTAATCAACATTATTAAATGATACATGTAAGGCAAAAAAAAAGCAGCAGAAGCTATACCTTTGGAATTTAGTTTATATAGCTTTTTAAAAATGAAAACATCATAGAAATGTCTCATTATATATGTGATTTTCATAAAGGTCTACTGTGTGTGACTTGCTATAAAAATATTTTTCAAAGGCACTAGAAAAACGTGAAACCAAAGAAACTTTGCAGTCTCTCTTTACGATGTGAATTCAAGAAGCTTCCATTATTATCTGCTGCTGTATAAACTGCATGGTAGCATAAGTCTTCAGTTGCAGAAAACCGAAGATAAAAAATGGAAATCAAGCCACACGGGAGCAGGCAGTGCAGCTGTTGTACACCACCAGGTTGTAGTATCACCTTGCCAAACTACATAAATATTTTATTTCTGAAATACACACAAAAGATAACTGCTATATCATAAGCCCTATGTGTACAGGCTATCTTAGACATTCAAAATTTACTCAGATTTTTTAGGTAGGTAAGAAAGTATTTCATTGTTTGTTAATAAGATAAAGTGGGGCTGAGCCCCAGTGGCATAAGTGGTTGAGTGCAGCCTGTGGGCTTGGTGGTTCAAATCCAGTGGAGGCTCTCAGGAGCGGCACTGGGTAGCGCCCATGACCACCAGAGGCAGTGATGCCCAAAACAAACAAACAAACAAACAAACAAAAAGATAAAGTAGTATTTTAAATCCTTCAGAACTGGAAGTAAAATGCATACACAAAAGATATAAAAATCTTTCATTCATACTGCTTCATTTTTGTACCAAATTTTAAAAACGCATTTGTAGGTGTAGTTTTACGTCATTTTTCTTCTCTCCTAGGGATCTAAGGCAGATTCAAATCACCAAGATAATCATAAACTTCTGCTTAGAGGCAGCATCAGTAGTCCCTAGGACAGCGGTTCTCAACCTGTGGGTGGCAACCCCTTTGGGGGGTTGAATGACCTTTTCACAGGGGTCATCTGATTCATATCAGTCACAAAATTAGTCATGAAATAGCAATGAAAATAATTTTATGGCTGGGGGAGTCACCACAACATGAAGAACTATATGAAAGGGTCACGGCATTAGGAAGATTGAGAACCACTGCCCTAGGAGGAAAGCAGTGGCAGCCCATGAACTTCCCTGTTAGGTTTGTGAATTTGTTCCTTCAGTCATTCAGGCAGCCAGCAACCACTGAGTACCCAACACAGAGTCAGCCCTCTGCTAAACCTAGGCAAGTGGTTTTCAAACTTTTTCTACCAATACTCAAAATGAAAACAGTTTTCATGTAACTCATGTGAGTGTATACATCTACCTCTCCACTACCAGACACAAAGTTTGATGGGAAAAAAATCCCCCCCTATAGATATTATTCCCTATTTTATGGGTATTTCCTATGCTACTTCGTTACTTTGAAAAGCATGTCACAATGTATTGTTTCATAGCTCATAATGGGCTACAACATGTAATTTTAAAACCAATGTTGCATTGTGTGAAATAATCAATCCAGAGATTCTTTACATAGGTTATTTTAATTTATTTTTCAGTCATTTTAAAATCATTTTATTGGGGGCTCTTTTGACTCATAACATTCTGAACATCAATTGTATCTATCAAGCATATTTGTACATGTTGCCAACATCATTTCCAAAACATTTTCTACTTGAGCCCTTGGAATAAGCTCTTTTTCCCTCCTCCCTCTCACTCACATGAATCCTTGATCAATTATATATTGTTATTATTATTATGTCTCTTACACTGTTATCTCGCTTCACCAATATGACTGTTATTCATCCCCTTGGGGGGGGGGCTATATATCCAACCGTGTGTTAAGTTTCCCTTTCTCCCCTCTTCCTACCCCGATATCACTACTCCCACTACTGTTCCCAAGGGGTTTATCTGTCCATGTGTGAAGAGCTTTTATTTGTACCAATGTGTGTTCTCCAGTTTAGCTAGATTTGTAAGATAGAATTGGGTCACAGTAGTGGGGGGAGGAAGCATTCAGGAACTAGAGAATGCTCTGAGTTTCATTGATGCTATACTGCACCTTGACTGAATCATCCCTTCCTTATAACCCTTTAGTGGGGAAATATCCAATTCTCTACTGACTTTGGGTCTCCACTCGAACCACCCCCCCCCATACACATCAATATAGTTGTTTGTTTGGGATCTTTTGATACCTGATACCTCACGATCACACTGCCTGGTGTGTTTCTTTCATGAGGGTTTACTTACTTCCCTGCTGGATGGCTGCTTGTTTAACCTCAAGTCTTTAAGACCATGGATGCTATTATCTCTTGATAGCTGGGTACCATCCTCTCTCTTCGCCACATTTACTTCAGCACATATTTTGTCTTCAGGGATCGTGTTGGCAAAGTGAGTTATCAAAGAGTGCCAGGTTATTAGAACAGTGTTCTTGGGAGGCTCGAGTACATGACCAAAGTCTGTCTGTCTGCTATCTTAATACATATACATTGGCCTCTATTCCTTTCATTATGAATTAGTATATTTACATATATACATGCTTATAGCTATGCCTCTTTAAATACCTTTTGCCTCCTATTACTTTCCTCTATTCCCTTTCACCTTTCTCCTATCCCACTGTCATGCTCACCTTCCATTCAGCTCTCAGTAATGCCTCTCAGAAACACTGCACTTGATTAAACCCAAACAGGCATTATATGTCCTCCTTGCCATCAATGTTAGATCTCACATTGTTCCCTTATCCCTGAGTTTTATAAACAATTTTTAAAAACACACCGCCATTGAGTCAATTCTGACTCACAGTGACCCCCAAATAGAATTTTGAAGGCTGTTGATTTGAACCACCGACCTTGTGTTAGAGAACCAGTATTTACCCAAGATCAGCACCAGGCCATAATAACAAATGAGAGTAAGTAGCCAGAAAAGGTGGCGTGTTGGGAGATGCCATATTAAGGCTTAGATGGGCAGGATAAGCAAACCTTATAAAAATGACATTTGAGCTGAGATTTGTTTTGAATAAACTGGCAGTTAACTAGATGGTAACTAGAACCGGTATAGGGACTTGAAAGGAGGAAATGGTCTGTATACAGGACTAAGAAAAGAGCCTGGGCAGAGACTTCCATAGAGAAGGAACACGGTGCATTGAGGAAATAAAAGATGGTCTCAGCAAGAAGCATAATACAGGGAAGAGCAAGCCAAGACGGCACTGGAGAAAAGGCACAGGGCCAGAGCTCACAGATGCAGAGGGGCGAGGTCTGTTTGATTCTCTAAGAGTAATGACTGGGAACAAAAGGAATTTCTGAAGTAGTTGAAGGAAAAGTCCAATACACTTTAAAAAATTAATTCTAGAAAGTTACAGATATTTTGTGCTTACAAGTATGGATGCTGGGCAGAGCCCCGGTGGCGTAAGTGGTTGAGTGTGGGGCTGCGGCCCGCTGGCTTGGCAGTTCAAATCCAGCAGCGGCTCTCAGGAGCAGTGCTGGGTAGCGCCCACGACCACCAGAGGGCAGTGATGCCCACAAAACTGAACAAAAAAAAGTATAGATGTCAACATGAAGTCTTTATTATGTAGCTCCAAAAGGATTGCGAAATAGCCCTATGCAGCAAGGCAGAAAGGTTATCTCGGATAAATTTCCTAGGGTTCAAACCAGTTCAGACATGGCTATTGGAAACAAGGGTAGGGTCCACGTCACACAGCAGGCAAATCTCTGTGTTTGGATTTTCAGCCCCGTGGGAAACAGGAGCCCTGGTAGGTAGCTGAGACTATTAACTCTATATAGGAAAAAAGAACTACATATAGATATATGCATATCTTTATCTCTTTATCCCTTGGAGCAGATGATGGCTTTGAACTATTGACCTTGTTTATGGCAGTCCAACTCCAAACCCACTATACCACCGGGGCACTTTTTATGTAAATACAGATTTGTTGACTTCTTAAAAATTGTGCAGAAAATGCAGTGTTCCCATATACATCCTCCATCTTTGCACTTCTGTCTCTGAATACTTTTGCATACCTTTTAATCATTTACTCATACTTCGGAATTTATTTAAAAATATCACTGAAGAGTGAAAGAAAGAGTAGTGCACACAGATGCTTATGAGGAAAACCACGTGAATGATGTTTCCCGGGTCTGCACAGGTGATGATGATGTTGGAACCCTGAAAACCAGTGGAGGGAGCAGAAATGGGGGCTCTCACAGGAGTTGAGGCCATAAAAGCTGGAGAACAAGGTGAAGAAATGGGAATTGAAGCATGGGGGAAGCATAGGAGAGGCTCCTATGTAGGCTATCAAACAACTCTCAGAAATAACGACAATGTCAAGTGGTTTTACTAAGGAAAAGCTCAAGAAACAGAGGCTCAGTCTGGAAAAGAGGGGAGTTTCCAAGGAAGGGCTGGGCAGATGTTTAAACTCCACTAGAGCCAGGACCATGTCTGTCCTGCTCACCTCTGCCTTCCTAACACCTTATCGAGCTATATAGTACTGGGAGAAAGGGGGCTGAAACACTCACTCTCTTCTCTCTCTCTCTCTCTCTCTCTCTCTCTCTCTCTCTCTCTCTCTTTCCCCGTGACAAAAGGACAGCAAAAAGGTTAAGAGCTACTACAAACCGCCCCCGCCCCCGTACATGATGTCATTTTCTCTTCACGGTGCCCCTCTGTGGTACAGATGCACACGAGCCTCGTTTAACAGGAGGAGAACTGATCCAGTGATAAGCCTTGTCCCCAGTCACACCGACAGACCCGTTACCGAGGTCACCTGCTGCCGAGGAATATTTCCCAGAACTCTGGGGCTAAGGCTGGGACTAAGGTCATCTAACACTAAGTCTGTGGGCATTTTTCGTATATTTCTCTTGTATAGACAGTTTGAAATGTGTATCGGGGAAGTGAAAAAGTACTACTGTAAAACCCTAAAAAAATCTTTATTGAACACAAACTTCGAAATGTGAAGCGCTGTAACCTGATGCTGCCTCCATAGAGGTCTTTCCACTGAGGGGTGTGGTGTCCCTAGTCCGCTAACGCTTCTCTGAAGATGCCCTACTCTGATGTATGCTGCAGCGAAATGGCAGTTTGGGCACCTAAAATGGCTCAGCGTATGTTCCTTTTCGATGCTCTTTGAGTGTGGCGGAGTCTGAAGGGACAAGATTCAGGTTTAGGACGACATTCTTACAGGATGGCCCTTTCTACCCTCAGCACAAGAAGTCGCCACACTGTCATGACAGAAGAAAATATTGCTTCATATAATTATCCCTTTTCTTAAAACTTCTTCATAATGACTCCACGATCATCCTGTGTACTGTGAAGCTTACTCCTTTCATTCCTCATAAAAAAGGCAGTTGCCATAGCCTTCTGAACTACCCTCCCTCTGTCTTGATGTTAACTAGCCCAGCTGGTCCCTTGGGAAGTGACTCTTTTGATTGGACTAATTTTTTTAAGAACCTTAAGGAGACTGACTTACTTTACTGAGAGAACTTATCTGCAGTCTTGCATTGATTGCTCAGACATGCTTAACATATTGGTTTGGAGTACATACCTGCATGCATGAACTAAGATCACAATAGCAATTATTTTTTGACTTAACCTCCTATGATGTGGTACAGTGGTTCTAAGTCTGGTCGTTAACCTCAGATCAGCAGTTTGAAACCACTGAAAGCTCCTTAGGGGAAACATGAGGCTTTCTACTCTCATAAAGATTTCACAGTCTCACATGAAAGACTTGTAAACTCACATATAACTTATAAAGTATAGAGGGTTCATGAGGGAGGGAGGGAGGGAAAAAAAATGAACTGATACCCAGGGCTGAATTAGAAAGAAAATGTTTTGAAAATGATGATGGCAACATGTGTACAAATGTTGGAATACATACATACATACATATATATGTATATATGTGTATATATGTATATGAGCATGGATTTGATAAGAACTGCATGCGCCCCCAATAAAATGATTTTAAAAGATTTGCAGTCTCTGATGCCCCCACAAGAGCAATTCTACTCTGTCTTGTAGGGACTATATGAGTCGGAATAAATTTTATGACAGTATTATTTTGGTTCTCATATAATCTTATAAAGTGAGAACTATTAGTTCTATAGCTGGATACCACAGATATTCCACGCTCCCAACCTAGCACATCCTTTAAGTCTACAGAAGCAAGCATGCACACGCGCAGAGCTATAGACAGCTTTACCTATAATTCAACACACACACACAGCTATAGACAGCTTTACCTATAATTTAACACACGCACACAGAGCTATAGAGACAGCTTTACCTATCCATTGGAAGGGACTGCTCTCCAAATAAACTACTGTTCTTTTTACTAGGTCCCATTGAGGTTTTCCCAATTCAAGAGACCCCATGTACACTACACAAAGACTGCTCGGTTCTGTGCCAGCCTCACAGTCCTTCCTATGTTTGGAGTCGACCGTTGAAGTCACTGTGCCAATCCATCTCATCCAAGGTCTTGCTCTTGATCACGGTCCTTCTATTTTATCACCATCTACATTCCCAGTCCTTCTCCAGGGACTGGTCTCTCCTAAAAACATGTCCAAAATATATGCCGTCCTCATGTCTAAGGAGCATTCTGGTTGTACTTCTTCCAAGACAGCATTGTTTACTCTTCTGGAGGGCCATGGCATAACTAAAGATCGATAACTGAAGTACCTTAGTCTTTAAAGCCGCATTTTCACTTTGGCAGCGTATTTTCCCAACATGATCAGTGGTTTGTATCTCTGACATATTGTAGTAAATGAAAAAAGCTCAACATTTTAAGTTCCACCTGACATGTTCTTCCTTCTTTTCAAGCAAACTTCTGCCAAGCTATCAATTCTCCACTCTCACCCTTCCTTCAAATGAAGTAAACCTGGATAAGTCGAATTTTAATTTTCATTGTGTTTATGTCTCCCAGTTTGTGTTGCTTTTCAGTTATTCTCTGTTGGGTCACAAACAGCCCAATACTTTGGCGGGCGGCCAGCTGCGCAGGGGCCTGGCTGAAGACATGCTGTCTGTGACTGTGTGGGTCTCAGCTGGTTTAGACTTGGGATTTCCCATTCACTGCAGAAATTTCCAAATATTTTAAGTGGATTTGGATTGGAGAAATGCCCGGTCTTCTCATGTGGAAAGGACTGGCAAAGGTATTCCTGGTCAGACCCTTCAAAAACTTCTGGAAATTCTAATCTTTTTTTTTTCTTTTCATGCTGAGAGTTAAGCCAAGAGGGAAAAAATAATCTAGGAATCACTTAAGATTTTATTTGAATGCGCAGCTAATCTTTTCCTTAAAATCTAGCAGGTTTACTTCAATGACAGAGACCTTAGCTCAGCTTGGGGGGGATCAGTTTCTCAAGATTGGGGGGAAGGGAGAAGGCCATTCAGTTGCTGCCATACAGCACTGTGGTAAGGTCACCCCAAATCGACAGACACTCCTGCAAGAGTAAAAAGTGAATCTTAGTGGAAATTCAAGTCAACACAGGGGATAAGACATGTCTCAGAGGAGGGGATCATACTTCTGTTCATGGGTAAAGCAGGTGGCCCAATCTCCCTTCATGGGGAACCCTCACCCCAAAACGTAATAATACTTAAGCAGATGATTGCTGTGTCAAGGTTATGGAATTGGAGGTCACTGGACTTTGGTTCTATTTATTGCTTTCCGGGTGCTCAGGACTCCATATATTTACTATTTTATTTCTCTCCTCACTTCCTTATAGCATGTATTCGTCTGGCAGACACAGTATTGCCTTCGTGAATAAGGGTTATTGAACGTTTTGTCCTATCAACAATCTCCACGTAAATGGTGTTCAGTCCCTTAAGCATGTAATCTGTACAAGCCAACAATTCATATATAGTGGTCTGAAAAGATGGCCTATACTTGTACAATTTCCTTTTCTCAACAGTGTTTTAAATTCTGTATCATTGGCTAAATTAACGACACTATCAATAAAAATCCTCATGTCCCACAAGGCTGACTTGTAATCTTCCCTATCATAAAGTGATAATGATATTTCTAAAATGAACCAGATACATAAGCCATAAATATACAAGTAAATTTGGGGCGCACATCTAATTAGTTCTTATGACACAGCCTTACTCGATACTTCCTTCATGAAGATAGAATGCTGTAGCAAAGCGTGCTATGGAAACCAGATGGGGCTTGGCAATCAGAAAGAATATATGTCTGGGGTCTTAAACGCTTGTCTTCATATAAACAACCATTTAAGTGAGGCATGAACTAAGTACATGTGGAAAAAGCACACTAATTGTATGACCCAAGGATTGTAAATTATAAGATCTAAATCCAAAGGAAGGCATAGTATCAAAGCTTAAATTATGGAAGACTGGTTTGCAGAAGGATATATATGACAGTGGAACCCCAAAATCCATTAGTGGGGTCCCCACATGGATTAGGGCTCCCGTGAATCCCCTCTGACCACAGTCCAAGGATGTGAACAGGCTTGCCATCAGGCATAATGGCTTGATGCCATCAGGCATGATGGCACATACAGTTAGGTTAAACTGTATTAATACCTCATTGTAGTAGATAAGTAATCCGTGGCCACTTGATAAATAAAGTGTAGGGGCAGAGTCTAGCCTGCCAATCAAGTGACAGCCTGGCTGTGCCTCCTTGTGGGCATGGCATTCTCATGAAGAAGGTCCTGCTTGTACCTTCCTGTGGGTGAGCCAGGGCTCAGACCCTCCAGAGCCCTGGGTGCCTCGACTGCCACTGGATCCACAAGACTTTTCACCCACTGGCCTGTCATCTTCCTGCATTCTGTATCATTGAACGTAGCTGTGTGTCTGAAGAGGGATGTATGGACTAGCATCAAACTTATAAACTTGAATTGCACTGGGCTGGGCTGTTTTCTTGCTATTGAATGACCTCTTGATATAACGCTCTTTCTTACACATATGAGTGTCCCTGGATTGTTTTTCTAGTCAACTTGGCCTAACACACTAATAATTTCCCTTTTGACCCATTTTAAAGTTGTCTCCATTTTTAATATTTTCTGCTTTCATTTCGGTTGAAGTTTTGCATTGTCATTTTTGATTTGGGATTTTTTGATGTTGGTTTTTTTCCTGCTTCCTGTTTGTGCTTTGTATACTTTGCTGTATGTGCAATCTAGGGTGGGTCGATCTATAGGGACAGTACTGGATTAATAATTAATTACCTAGCAGCATAGCAAGGGAACAACGATAACCCTACCATAAGAAGCAATGTTCTGAAATGGATTGTGGTGATAACTGTGCAACTCTTCTTAATATGACTGAATAATTAAATTGCATGATATATGAAATATGTGCCAATAAACCCATATTAGAGTTTAAATATCATTTAATTAGCATATATATAGATTTTGATTCTTGAACCACTGTGGTAAAATCTAATAGCAAATATATAGATACATGAATTAATGTTTCCCAAGCTTTAAAAATATAGAACAAATCAAGTGTTTTCCCAAATGAGCATTAACATCAGCCTATTACTGAAAGTACTGAGGCAGCAGTGAAGAGAAATGGCTCAAACACAACACTTCATGGTGAATAATTGATACAGCTCACACACTTGAATTGAGAGGGTGTATGAGGAAGGTCCTCAACAAGACGGACAGACACAGTGACTCCAAGAAAGGGCTCTCACACAGGGACAATCCTGAGGCTGGCCGGGTCCAGGCAGGAGTGTTTCCTTCTGCTGTGCGGATGGGTCAGAAATATTTTGATGGTACCTAGCAATCACTACGACACCAGGTTCCGAGTCCTGGATGGAAATTTAGAAGACTTCTGTTCTAAGCACAGTTTGGAAAAATGTGTCACCAAGCAAAACATCTCAGTGCCAGAGGGCTACAGGTCCTCAAGTGTAAAGTGACAGAAAATAAAAAACAATAAAAATGTTAACAGTGCTCATGTAATTAGGTATATAGAGAAGAACGCCTCTTAAAAAAATGCAATAAGTGAATAAATAAAACTTACTCCATAGGTAACTTAGCATTTTAAGAAAAAGAATCATATGTTCTATGTACCAGGAAACTAATAATCTACAGCAACAACAACAAAATCAAACCAAACTTGTTTACACTGTGTGGGTTCCCAGTCATGGTGATGCTGCAGACTGCCACATCCTCCTCTCCAGGAGCCGCTATGGCTTCACACCGCCCCCTCCTCAGCAGAAGTCCACACCCTTGACCCCTGACCTCCACGGAGCCTCTACAACAACAACCCCACCCATCCCCTCAAAGGGAACTATCTATGATCCTTTACTTTAATGGCGAATTTGAACCATTGAAACCCTAATGTCTTGATTAAATGCATTTAAGTATTGCCTAAATCTTGTATAAAATGTGTTCAACTTTGCAAATTTTATTTCTACTTGTTAATGGGCTGCCTTTAATCAAAGACAACTCTCTCAACACTTAGCTTTGACAAAGTACAAAGGGAAACACTACTCATATATTTATACATTTGCTAATAGACAGTTCTCCAGTTGGACAAGAACCAAAATCTGTGTGTGTGTAAATTAAATGGTCCATTAAAGTGTTTTAAAACTTACCATATTTTTTACTCTTATTTATATTTATAATTATAAATGCCATAACTTTTACAACTATGTAATTAGTCTTTGTGGGCATTTTATGACCAATGCTTAATTCTTCAAAGTTTCCAGCCTTCAGGGAAAATGAAATGCTCGGGTGAAAAAAGTCTAACTGTTTAATTATCCCTCATTTCCAGCCAGGGCTTTTTGACTTTTACTTTCCATTCTACCTTGGAACGTAACAGTACAAGAAGAGCAAAGGAGAATTCCGGGAGAGGATAGTTCAGTAGGATTTTGCTTCTGTCTGGTAATAGGTTCTGATTTAGTTTTGTTTTATTCTTAAATAAAAATTCTCTTACCCTAGAGACCATATCAAAATTCCTGGACACACTGGGAAAAATAGTTGTTTGAGGCACCATTGTAGACTTACTGAATCGGAATTTTTACTAGGTAGAAAAATGGGAGCGGAAAGAGGGCACTTCTGTGTTTGGTGAGCATGGGGAATATTGGAATGAGCAAGGGCACATTCTGGATCTTCATAATAAAGAGTAGGCAGGGTGCTGGGGCCTCAGAGACCTCTCCAATGTACTGAATGAGTAAGTTTAAGATGTACTGAAGGAGAGCTTTGTCTCACACCATGGACACATATGGAGACACGCTCACAATTGGCTTATGCTCTGGCCATAGTAGGGCGTTACCTACGGCTTGTAAGTTCTACGAGGGACTTTATGCTTTCTCTTCTCTCTGACTTCACTAGAAAACAAACCAAGAAAGAGAAAAAGGCTGGAGTTTACATCTTCATTTTAACTGTGACCTGATTCTGTCCCAAGTCATGCTTGAGCATTTTGCTGCGTGGAAAGTGAACCATCCATTTTCATCTATCTCAGCAGGACGGGCAGCAGGTGTCCCTATGGCAGAGGTGAGGAGTCCAGCTTCTTGTGGAGGTCCTCTGGAAGACTGCCTGCCGTCTCCTCCTGTTTGGAGAGCCAGCTGGTGCTGCCGGGAACTGGGAAGTCGGTGGCTTTCAAAGGGGTCCTTACCCTTTCTTACAAGCTCAGGGAAAATCCTGACACTGATGACCAGCATAGAGAGGGGGAAGGTCATTCAGACTCAATGTGAACAGGGGCGGGGTGGAGAGGAAAATAATGAGCAAGGAAGAAGCACAAATGTCTAAGGGATTTTCATGTTATCCTTAATGAAATCCTCATGTCTAGGTGCTGACTGATGCCTTCATTTCAGTTCGCAGTTTTGCTGTAGCTGAAACAGCCAGGTCCTTCATCGCTCTCTCTCCTGGATGGCTGTTCTGTGGACTCCCACTGCCAGCGTCCAGGGAGGGGTGTCCCTGTCACGAGGAGCTGGGTGGACAGGGCTCCCTGACCCATCCACTCCCCCACTGCCGCTGCCGCCGCACGTGGCTTCCCTTCAGGGAGGGAATGAACAACAGGGCCAGCAGCGTATATCTCCGGGTGCCCCGAGAGGCCTGCCAGGGCATAGATCCTGTTTTTAACTTTTCTCATCGGGCTTTACCACTCATTCCTTATTATCATTTCTTTTACTCCAGGAGCCTAGTTCCTCACTTATTCACCGACCAAAATAACCACGTGCTTTCTATGTATAAAGAGGAATAAAGGATTTGCACTTCCTCTAACTCTCATTTTAAAATGCCGACCATAAACACAGTGCATGACAGGTAAGTCCCTTTCATTGACTTGGCCAATATCTCTACTATTAATGATGGTTTGATATGCAAATCTAAATATTTTACCAAAAGTCTCAATTTTACATAATCTCACCAACTTCTCGGGTTTAGTAAGATGTTTCCTAAGCTTGTGAGGCTTCCAGAAGAGTTAGCTGAGATTATTTTAAAAAGCTACTTTTTAAAACTGGCTGAAAATCTTTTCCTCAACTATCTACCACTGCCCTGTAACCCTTTGTGTCAACTTCCATAGGAAGATGCTTGAGATACCAGGCAGAAACCTCCATTTACTCTGGTGGCCTCCCTAGTTATACAGAACAGACACTCATCAAACACATTTTACAAAGGTAAAGCCCGAGGCTTGGGTTCCTTGCCCTGGTAGCCCGGCTGGGGAACAAAGTAGCCATCTCACTGCAGAGTGGGAGGCTGGGGTCCAGGGACAGGTGACAAGAGACTTGGTCTGTCATTTCTGGCCAGTTCAGGGAGAAAAGGAAGAAAGTGAGGACTGATCTCAACAGGTACCAATCCTTTATGAATTCTGAGAGTTTTCCTGCGGTGGGGGGTGGGGGGACTGTCAGAAACTGCAGGGTGTGATGGTAGCAAACCTTGACGGTGAGGAGAAAGAGGGGAAGGGTGGAGGAGCCTGGGCGAGAAGAAACCTCCTGGCACTGAGAGATCCCAGTCAATGCCTCCTGGGCTAGAGACTTGTGAGCCCTTCAAATGTGTAAGATTCGAGCTCTAGCTTTACTCTTTGGCTAATGGACCATGTAAAGACTTCATGTGAAGGCCAATGGGAGTCTCACCTGCGTCTACTTATAGAGTCCTTTGCTGATGTTTTTTAAAGAAACAATAACAACAAAACTCTTAAATGATATTATAAAAACATCAACTTTTGTTATAACGGGTAAAACTGGGAATTGGGGGAAGGAAATTTGGTAATAGTTACAAAAGTAAAAGTGCAATGTCCCATTCGTGTGGTTATTTCTACTTCTAAGAATCAATTATTCAAAATGAGGGCGTTTCACTTCAGCAGACTGTACATGCAAAAATGTTGAAATAGCAGGTGTGCTCTTTTCTTACGTGTGTCAATGACAATGTGCACGTCTATACACCTATGGGAAGGGTGGTTCATCGCAGCACTGCAACAGTAGAAAGAAGAAACTATGCCCTCAAATCCACTCCGGGGTTAATGGTTAAGTATATCTGCACGGTGCCCATCGAGCAGCATTTAAAATCGGGACAGGACCTATTTGTGCTTTTGTTGTTGCTGTTTCAGGGGGCAACAGAAAGAAAGCTTCAGAAACATGTCATTACATGTCCTTGAGCCGGTTCCCACCCACAGCGACCTTACACACAACAAAGCCACACACTGCCTGCCCTGAGCCAGCCTTACCACCACTCTTGGAGGGTCCACAGTCTCGGCCAAAGTCCTTCCATCTCCTCGGCCTCACTGGTCCTCTAGTTACCAAACACTGACTGTGTCCTCCAGTCACCCCCAAATAGGTTTTGTTATTCATCTTAAAATTACAGAGACATTTACATGCTGGTGTGCACAAATAAATGCGTGTCACAAATGTAAATTCCACTGTTGAGAGTGGTTACTGTAAAGAAATAAGATAGCAGAGGTACAGTGGGGGGTGAAGAGGGCTTGCCTTCATTTCTTTGTAGACTTCGGTTCTATGTACAGTCCCTTGTCTAACCAGGACACATCCTTAGGTTTTAGTTTTCTGCAGGTTTCACACAGCTACAATTGGTGACAATCTATTTAAAGCAACTTTCATTCTTGCCTATAGGAATATATATTTTCATTTGATTGACCACTAGCAAATCACAGTGTTTCACCAACTGTCAACACCAGAATGTTCTAAAATAGAAAGGATATGCTGGTGGCAATTAAATTATCTCCCTAGGATTCTGGCGAAAACTAGATGCTAATGCAAGCCCAATTACAACAGGACCATCCACAAGGAAACCCGGGGATGAGGGTGAGGCATGAGGCTTCCACCAAGAGACTCTAACTCACTGGTAGGCATGCAATCTATATGTACACATGTCCATTAGAGGGTAAATGTCCAAGTACCCAAAGTATCAAAAGGGAATTGAAAAATGTCAGTGCTGACTTTTTCAACAAAATGTGAGACACCTCAGACATCATGCCTGAGGAAGGTTACCAAAGCACTCAAGTCATTTCTGCCCTGACTTGGTGTTCAGAATCCGGTGAAACCTAACAAGCAACTGGGTGGGGCTGAATTGGCAAAGTCGGGTTTGTTTGTCTGCTAGTGTCCAGGAGAGCCTGGACAGGTAGTGGGCAGGAGCCCAAGTGAAGCAGGACAGGGAGCCACAAATGGGACTTCATAGCCATGGTTTTGTCAGACTATGTGCAAGAGCCCTGGTAGTGTAGTGGCTTAGCCTTGGGCTACTTACCATAAGATCAGCAGTTTGAAACCACCCGATACTCCGAGAGAGAAAGATAAGATTTTCTACTGCTCTGATGAGTTACAGTCTCAGAAAGCAACAGGGTGAAGCTCTACGGTGTCACTATGAAGTTAGAATGGACTTGATGGCAGTGAGATTCAGGGTGGTTTTTTTGGTTGGGTTTCTCTCTCTCTCTCTCTCTCTCTCCTGCCCTTCCTCCCTCTTTTTTAATGCTCAAGCAAACAGGGATGTCAGATCAAGTAACAGTGTACACAGACGGGCACACCTAAATGAGATTACTGGAGGAACACCTTGGCAGTGTGAACACTAGGTGCCTTCTACGTCTCTGCACAAAGACTACAAAGATGCACAGTCTGGGCGTTGGAAGAGATCTTAGGAATCCTTCATCCACCCTTATCTGACATGTGAACACATCTCCCCTACAATGGCTAACGGTGATAGCATCTTGGGCACCTGGCAATGAACTGAGGGATATGTATAGACAGCTTTTCAGATTGACCGAGATACTGAGAATGTAACTGTCCCTTTCTCTCGGTTCTGCCCAGGTTGGGGCCAATGTCAATTCCTCCCTCATGCACCAGAGGTTAAAACAGGTTAGTAAGAGGAGAAAAAAAACACAAAGGGGGGGCGGGGGTGGGAGGACAGGGGAAATGCAGCAGGAACAAAAAAAGAAAGAAATCAAACTGACCTCCACCATCATTCTATCTACTCCAGCACCCCCATCACCAATTGGTTTTATCATTCTTTTCTATGAGGACTGCCTGGTGAGCTCAGTCACCTTCTTTACTACTAATGTCATTCCTGTGCATTTTAATGATTTACTGTGTGTTGTGTTGTTAATGTCATGAATTGGTGCCAACTCACAGTGATGCTATGTACACTACAGAAGGATGCAGGGCCTGGTGCTTTCCCGTGCTCACACGTGTGCCTGTACTTCAGCCCATTGGTGCAGGCACTGTGCCAATCCTTCTCATTAGGGATCTTCCTTTTTTTCCCCACTGATCCTACTTTCCCAAACACGATGCCCTTTTCATATAACATGGTCTAAGTGCATGTTGCCAAAGGACATTAAATGTACTGTGGACTGTCAAAAGAATGGACAAATCTGCTTAGAAGAAATGCAGCCGGAACAACCTGGAGGCAATTATGGTGCACTTGGAACATGTCAGGGGAGACCCATCCCTGGAAAGGGACACCATGCTTGCCCAAGTAAAGGGTCAGTGGGATGAGGAAGACCCTCAACATAACAGACTGGTGTAGAGGCTACAACAGTGGTCCCCAAAGGGGCAATGATTGTAATGAGAGTGCAGGAGTGGAGAATGTTTTGTTCGTGGGGTTGCTTGCTT
Source organism: Nesogale talazaci (assembly GCA_004026705.1). Classification (NCBI taxonomy): domain Eukaryota; kingdom Metazoa; phylum Chordata; class Mammalia; order Afrosoricida; family Tenrecidae; genus Nesogale; species Nesogale talazaci. The sequence continues at coordinate 42,554 of PVJH01012536.1, read as the reverse complement.
TGAGAGTTAAAACCAAATCGATGTCATCTAACGACAACATATACCATATAATTAAAATTCCCACTGCTGTTAAGGAAGAGTGTATGCATTTTAAATAGGGGGGGGGGGGGAATGAGTCCGATAAAACCTGTGATGCGGCCAAGGTCACAGAGGGAAGACATAGCAGAGCAACAATGGACTCCAGGCTTCAAAATTTCAAATTCAATGTTCTGTCCCTGCCAACCATTTACCTATCTACAATACATCTCTTTAATAGGTAGCATAAAAGACCAAGAGAGGCCAAGTTGTATTAACCCAGGGAGTGGATTAGTCCTTGGAAATCAATACACTTCTAGAGTAGTATGTAGCAAAAGTACCAGCCTCTTTTATTAAGAATATGGAAGCTGGGATGTTTTATTAGTATAAGAAACCAAGAGCTAACAATTTTGTTCTAAAAATGCAGCACAACTGGCAATATCTCCTTGGTGGGCTATTAGCATTCACTGTTGCAGTCATTATTTAAACCAAAACAAAGCCAAACCCACTGCCTTCAAGTTGGCTCCAATTTGCAGAGACGGTGTAAAACTGCCCTGTGTTTCCCCGGACAGCAAATCTACAGAAGCAGACTGCTAACTCTTTTTCCATGGAGCAATGGGTAGGTTAGAACTGTCAGTCCCTCAGTGAACAGTCTAGCACTTTATCACTGCACTGCTAGGTCTCCTTTTAAGAACTAGCAATACAATGGTCAACTTTGTAATATAATTAAAATTATGTGGTAAATTTTATGAGAACTTATAAAAAGGTCATTTGACAAGGACTCAACTATGACTAAGCTATGGCCCAATGACTTGGCTGAATCTGTGACCCTAGGTAAGTGACCAAGTCCGTTCTTGGTTTCTCCATCAACAGAGTATGGTCATTTTAAACTTGCAATACCTGGCTTACCATGCAATTGCAAGAAACCATTCCTGGAAGTAGACCTGACAAATTTTCTAAAAGCCAAAGATTATTTCCTCCAAAGTGACAAAGAATTTATAGAATTTTAAGAAACATTAAGTTCATAAGGAATAGAAAAAAATATTATCAACATGGCTTGTTTTTATAAATTGTAGTATGTCTTTCTTCTAAAAATGATTTGGGTAAGCTAATCAAATGGTAGGTAGGCACTAAATAGAGCCAAAAGCTTATCCTAACTCAACTTATATAACAAGTTGTAAAAGTGATGCTATTCTTAGAAAAAAATTTAATTGCTCAATGTTCATGTTTATATACTTTTCTCCAGGGAAAGATATAGCCACAAAACCACATAAGAAAGTACTGTTTTAACAATACGTGGGGTAAAGAGAAAGTCTGATGGACCTGCATTTGGAGGCAATGGGTCTATGAAGTCAAATAACTGGGAAACATTTTTAATCCTGCCCCCCACAAAGTCATGGCTCTCACAGTGAAAAGGAAACCCTCTGGGGAGCCAATTTCCCATGTCTTCACACAAGGTCACGGCCTGCTTCTTACTTCTCGTCTGCTTTACTACTTGTCACTCAGACTCGGAGGCAGGAAGGCAGCTCATGTCATTGGCCCGTTTCCAGGCTGGGAGGAAATCTGCTGATAAATGAAGTGGAGCGAAGGCTAGTGGGATCAACTGCTCAAGTTTACTGTTTGATTGAAGCTGTTCTCACAGGAAGTTATTTGGAAATCACAATGAGTGGAAAGCTAACTTGCATAATGCCCTTCCTATTTCCTTAGGTATCTCTCTCCTCTCGTTTAAGAATGCCTGGAAGAAATAGGGTCGTATAAACACATTTTCCCATCTGATGGCAGTTGACATTGTTTCCTTAAGCCTACTATTTCAACATGGATTAGATATTAAAACATTCGGGGTCAGAGGCTTTGGGGGCTGCTGAGGGTCAGAGGCGTGCCATGGTGGTGTCGGGTTAATTTGCGGGGCTCGCAGAAAGGCCTACGCTGCTCAGAGTGGGTGACGGATCTGGTGCTCTGCCCGGTGGGGCAGGTCGACTCCACCCAGTGGGGTCGCCATGGATCAAAGAGCGGTGAAATGGCATTGATCCTGTTCTTCCGTCTTCAACCAACATTTTACTCTGTAGCTGCAAATAGGCTTGTGAGACACCTCTGGGATGGGCGTTGGCTGGCCTGGGCTTTTAAGGAAGGTGATCCAGATGACACGACAGAGCAGAAGTCCACTTGAAAGAGCCCCTGAGCAGTGTGCTTTTGGTGGGTGGAAGGAACTTCTGCGCCTGCGTTGTTTCAACTCCCGTGATTGAATGTTCACAGGCCCTGCCACCGGAGTGCTTCGCATACATCAGATAACCTTATTTAAAGTTAGAGCTGAGAGGGGGACCACGAAGAGAAATAAGGCTACACAGGTTTCCTGACATAAAAGCCATGCTAAAAGTGTCTCAAAACACCAAGAAACTTGTCAAAGAGATCTTCACAGCAGCACTTTTCATAATGAAATGCATCAACAGAGGAGTGGACAAAGAAAGAGTGGCACTCTATATTCATACCAGAATATTCTAGAGTTGGGTTGCCTTAATGCGAAATCCAGCTGCTATTGCATGCAACATGCTGGAAGCATAAAGAAGATCCCAGATTTCAGAGCTGGGCACAAGCCAAAAAAGAATCATTTAAAATATATCGATGCTTTTTCAAACTAAATTAAATAAAATCTCATTGAAATTACTTGTATCTGTTTTAAGGTGGCTACTACCATGTTCAAAACAATGACACTTGCATCCATTGGACAGCAGTGCCCTACAACAACAACAACAACAAGCACAGTTTGGGCAGCTGAAGTGCGTGGGTAAACCCTACAAACATAATCGTCAGTAAAAGTCACAGGGGAATCGAACTGCAAGACTATTTATGGAAAGATAAAGTCAAAGTGTTTAGAAATGTTATGGAAAGATAAAACCAAAGTGTTTAGAAATATAAAATCAACAGCAAAACACCATGTCAAAAATTCAAAACACACAAAAGTTCAGGGAAAGAAAGGCTTGTGTTGAGAAGAGCGTGGAACCACACAACTGTGTCAGCCATTGTCCATCTCCAGGCCAGTGCACAGGGTCACTTAAGAACATTTGCCAATCGGCACCTTCATGCTCTATGCACGTCCTTTCAATTTCTATTCCACAATTTAAAAGTGAAAATTTTACATCTCAAAACAGTGACTCCAGAAATCTCATTTACTTGCTATGTGAAGTAGTCATTTTCAGGACAACCTACAAAATTACCTCTATCACTAATCAATATAACAAAAGAAATGTAGAAACGTTAGGTGCCTGAGCTGTGCTTTTTTCCCTACTGTGTTTTGAAATATTTGTAAATTGTACATAAATGCTTAAAATCACAACAACTTGGGCTGGGCCCCAGTGGCATAGTGGTTGTGTGCAGGACTGCAGCCCACAGGGTTGGCAGTTCAAATCCAGCAGCAGCTCTCCAGGAGCAAGGCTGGGCTTCCTACTCCCACCAGGGCAGTGATGCTGCCCCCCACCCAACAACAAAACAACAACAAAAATCACAACTTATAGTTCAACAATATTATTTAGCCTATACTCACGTACTATATTAAATAAATGATGGGTGTATTTCTAAAAGTTGCACATAAATCCTTGTGCACTGTCATATTTGTGCTACACAAAATAAACACTAGATAAATGTGTTTAGAAATAAATGAAATGCCATGTTCAATGTATTAAAGATTTTTAAAAACTCATTTTAGAAGTTGCTATATAGAATGATGACTCATATCCTGAACTCTCATTAAGTTCTAATAATTAAAAACTTTCTTTTCTTAATATGAGGTACTCTCCAAGTCACTTCAACTTATAGGGTAAATTAAATGATTTAATAACTAACGTCTAGTGTTTAATGACATTTTATCAAATGTAAAGGATATGTAAAATAAAAGCCAACTGTCAACCAATCAGCTGACTCCTGGAGACCTCATCAATATTTCATAAATGGAAGGCTTACCTTGCCACCAACAGAAGGCCACGGAACCCTTCAAAACAAATGTTTTAGAATACAAAACTAACCGTCATAGTTTTACAGGAACTTAACAGCAGTGCTGATGCTATCAATCACATTGAACTGATTCTTATGCAGGGACAACTTGAATTTATAAAAAGTGGGGGGGAGAAAATTTAGAGAAGAAACCAGTCATTGATTCATTCAGTAACTGTACTCACCATGAACTTGGTTGATTTCAGAATTCTGGGAGAGAATTTCATCTGCTAATTTCTGGGCAGTTGGCAAAACTTCGGTGTGGTGCACTGTGATCAAATACTGTACAAACTTTTGTAGTTGGTCTCTGTTCATTTGAAAGAGAGTCTCTGAAATGGGAAGATGCAGTTTGACCTGATCTGGCTTGCGGATGCGGTATAAAGACAATGCCACAACATGGGCACAATAAAATATGTCCTTGTTTCCACAGCTGCAGGTCACTGAGGTAATCTTGCAACGATCAAAACTGATGGCCACGTTGCAAACAGTTTCTGGCTCCGATTGTATTGCAGGTTCTGTTACTGTGCCGCTCAAGTGGAAACCTAGGTGAGAAAGAGAGAGAGATAGAAGAGAGTTCAGCTTTTGGACTCAGATGCTAGCAGATAAAATTCTTTAAAATGTGTGATACTTAACACAGGAAGGGAAAAATTGTGGCAGCTTTTCTTTTCAGGTAGAAACATCAGGCTGGTAATCTGTCCTGGCCCCCGTCGCACTCCACCCCATGCACACACAGACTTCAGTTTTTAAAGATATTTAACAGATAGTCTGCTGAAGAACTTATGAAGTCTTATGAAAATAGTGGAGAAGACCATCATAATACTATTGGAAGTTATTGGATGACAGCACTGATCAGTCATCATTTACTTACATTTACATGAATTTGTGGATAGAACCCAAATTTCTCCAGATCAGTGGTTTTCTCACTTTCATTCTTCTTTTCCTTTTTAAAGTGAAAACCAAGCTTTCTTCTCTACAAACTCCTCCATCTCACCCCTCCTTCATTTTGGTCCCCCACCAGGCTCACCTGCCTCCAACACAGCAACGCTGAGGGCTTCCCTTTCACAAACCTTGACTAGGGTTGACTTTTACGATTTACTAATCCTTAATGTCGCATGCAGCAATGGACAGCCCCATGGAGCAGCTTCTAGAAGCCATGCTTGATGGTGGACCTGGAGAGCCAACTAAACCTCACGCATTACCACTGAATGATTATTTTCTCCCAGATACTACACAGCAACACTGGTATAGGACAGATGCTTGGTTAAGGGAGTATACGTGTACAAAATCACAAAGTATTAAAGGATTTTAGCAGTCATTTTTTAAAGGTATATACTCACACAGGAATCACCCTCAACCTCCCTGACAGATGATGGCCCTTTATTCCAGAGGAGACACTCTCTCCCCTCCTCCCCGCAGGCACAATTCCCCCTCGGGCAGCTCCAGCTCCAGCTTCCAGGGAACTGAAAACTGCCTCCTGTCCTGCTTAGCTAGGGATAAATCTTCCACATTATCCTCCCCTAAATGCAGAGGAAAATTATACCCTAAATTTTATTTGACACACCCATCGCGTTCCACCCTGCCTGTGAAAGCCACATTCAGTGGTCAGGGATAAGCTGAAAGGCAATGGGAAGGGGCTGCCTTTGGAGACTTCCAGGCCTGAAAGTTGCAGTGGGGTTCCAGGGGCCTGACACAAGTGGGGTTTTATCGAAGGACGCCTGCGAGGTCTCTCATGGTCACTGTCTCTGCCATTTTAATAGAATACAGCAAGCTGGCCAGTGTGCCTTTGGGTTCCTGTCACTCTCAGAGAAGGACTTTTCCCATGCGGGAACGGCTGGAAGCTTTGAGGGGGTGACACAGAATGACAGTCACAAGTGTTTGGAACTTACACATGGAGTACCTGCACTCAGACCAAAGATTTTCTTAAAAACCACTATGCGACGTACAAGAAATCTTGCTGAGTAACCAATGTCCCTCTTGCTAGTTCATGTTCTGTAACACTTAACAGAAGGAGATGTCTTGTAATTACCAAAATAATTCATCAGAATCAAACATTACCTCAAATCAAGTTATGATGACTACTTTTTGAAGAAAGATGACGCCTTCTACCCTGTAAAGAAGTACAGTCTGGGGAAGCCACTGGGGCAGTTCGATCTTGTCTTATGGGGCTGTTATGCACTGCTATTGACTGGAATAGAGTGAATTTGAAATTCGAAACTACTACCTTACCAAGAAAATGTTCAAGAATTCTGATAACCCTTGCATTTTTCCACAAAGCGACTGTTTCAGAATCGCTATTTCCATCTCCTGCTGGCATCGTGTGTTATGCATTGGGCTACTAGCCTTATGTTCAGCAGTCCGAAATCACCAGCCACTCCATGGGAGAAAAACTTTCTATTTCCATAAAGAGCCAAAGTCTTGGGGAGCCACAGGGACAATTCAACTCAAGCGCAGAGAGTTTGATTGCTTTTTAGACTTTTTTTCTTCAATTTCATTAACTGTTCAATGCACTCTTGCTTATCAAACATACTCACACTTTCTGTTTTCAACATCTTGTCTTACAGATTCAAGGAAAGGAGCATACTGGGATTCCACCATCTACCAGTCAGCAAGTAGTAGTTGCAAATTTCAAATTCACTCCCGTCCAGTCAATAGCGACGCACAACAAGGTCGAACTGCCCCAGTAGATTCCCCAGGCTGCACTTCTTCACGGGAGTAGAAAGTTTCATCTTTCTCCAAAAAGTAGTCATAGTAACTTGGTTTGGGGTCATGTTTGATTCTAATTGACTAATTGGTGATTTATTTTGATCAAAACGGTTTGTTGAAAAATCAGAATCAAAAAATAAAAGTAAATGCAGTGATATATATATATATATATATAAAATGTTGATGCCATCATTTTTCCATGATAAAATGGTCATACAAAAATAGTCTAACAAAATTTCAAAGACAAAGAATTGTCTTCACTAAGTGCAGTAAGCTAGCGAATGGAGCTCTGGTGGCACAATTAGTTAAGTGGTAGGCTGCTAACTCCAAAGTCAGCCGTTTGAAACCACCAGCTGCTCTGCATGCAAAAGATGGGTCAGTCTTTTCCCTAAAGATGATAACCCCGATGAAAGTGAGATTGGAGAACTCTTGCAAAGTCACACACAGAGTCACAGCAATTAAGGGTTCAAGACGACTGAACTACAGTCCTTTTTGTTATTCATTTGATTTTGATTTTAGTGGTTGTCAGAGAAAATCAGTTTTTTGGTCAATAATTCATACACACTTAGTTTCGTGTCACTGATTGTAATTCCCGCAACATAACATCTCTCACCCCACTTCCTCCCTCTGTTTCCCGCTTCCCTGCGGCCTCCCTTGCTACCCCTTCCTGCCTTTTGAGAGTAGTCCTTGGACATATGCTGCCTTTTGACCTAGAAGTATTAATTTTTCTAAGAGTGTGCACTTCCACAGTGCAATAAGTCACATAGATCTACTGTTTGGCAGGAAACTGAGCCAATCAAGTGGGTTCAGTTGCAGGGGCCTGGAACAGAGACTGGGCTGTGTGCTTCCATAGCCACGGGCTCAGAAACTCACAGGGGCAGTTCTGCCCTGCTCTGTTGGGTCACTCTGAGTTGAAATCGACTCAATGGCAGCAAGTGTCTAAGATGAGATGGAGGGACACTGTAGCTGTGACGACGGGCTCCATTAGAACAGGATGGCACGGGCCTGGCCAGGGCTGTGTTCTCTGAGTCCGAAGTGCCCTGGCAGCATCTTGTAACAATCACTGTCTTGGTCTAGGACACTCCCTTTCAGAGCAGCTGGTAGTCACCGTCAGGACCGTCTAGTTCTTCTGGTCGCAGGGGTGTGGCGGCTACTGTTGCTGTGGTCCATACGTCTTCTGGATTCGTTAGTCCCACAGGGCTCTGATTTTCTTCACTTTTCTGTGCTCCGGGCAGGGAAAGATCTATGGTTGCCCCACCGATGGTTGTTCACAAGCTTTTAAAGGTCACAATCAGAATCTCACCAAAGTAGGGGTAAAGCGTTTTATTTGGGGATGACGTTGTGCCCCTGACCTTGAAGTGCTCCCCTAGGACTAGTGATGGATTCCCACCAGAATGGTGGGTCATGACTAGGCATTTTTCTTAACTTTCTTTCTGTGTGCTGTGCTGCATTCAAAGATGTGTTAATTGTGGCATATGAAGATACACATAATTTACATAATCTGTAAGGAAAAGATTCCATAAGGATATACTCTTAGAGGAGTTTCTTGAGTTAACTTCATGATCATGGAGATTCTTAGGGAAATTATGTTAATTAAATAGCCTTGCAAAAATAACCTTTAGTCATGTGAATTGTACACTATAAAAGGAAGTAAACTGAACTTTGATATACAATTATATGCAGGCTAAAAAACCCTCACATATTATCCAATTTTATTATGTTAGTTTTCATGTAAGGTAAACAGGAAGAAAGACTTTCAAACAACTTAATCCGGGAGGAAGGACCAGTCAATATTTCGAGGGCGCTGAGCTTGCTTGTGTAAGGGTGACAGGTAGACACCATGATAAATATAATGTCACTTAAACAGGCATGGTAAAGATCACTGAGATGTCAAAGGCCTTCTTACGTATGCTTACCACAAATTTTTAAAACTCGCATATACTTCATTAATATGAATTCAGAGATTAAAGGATTTCGTGAATGTTAATTTTCCAAATAACTCTTAGCTTAGGAACTTTTTAGTACTCCAAAATCCAAAAATCCCAACCACTTTAATGGAAATATTTCTCCATGTTGTCAGTTTCACACTGCCACACTAATAAACAGTGAAACATTTTGGGTCTTCCCAAGAATGTGGGGCAGCAGACCCTGCAAGGATGCAACGAGGTGCCTGTGAGTTGATCCTTGGGACAGAACAAAACTGTCTGCCCCAAAGGCTTGCTATGGCATGCTTGACTGATGGCATGCTTGACTGGGGCCCAGATCTTCTGGTTAGCAGCCCCACCATTCATGGTCATGCCACTCAGGTTCCTTTCCTTCTCCAAGGTCCTGGGTGATGTGGACCTGCAGTTTTAAAAGTGGATTTTGCTTCTCTGGAGTCCTGACAAATGCTGACCAGGATGCACTGCGGTGGTGGCAAATGCAAAATAGTTCTTTGGACCAGTTATTGGTTCCACATGATGAAACTAAGCACCCTGAAATCCTGCACTTCATGGTTAAATATAGATCCCTAAGTCCCTTGATTATTTTCAAGACATTAGACTGGAAAAATTACACAAACATTTTCTTATGAATACAGCATCTCTTCGACCTTGAGAAATATAACATGTAAAAGAATACAACGACAAGTCCCATGGGGAAAATTATTTTTTATCATCATGCCACTCCCGACACACTCCCAATTTGCAGGACCCAGCAAGAACAACATAAACCAAGGGCAGGGCATCCTGCAGGCCCTTGTAATAAAGATGCCTTTTCTGGCAGCAGGGCCTGGCACTGGAGTGCTGTGTGTCTTGGGCATGTCATCCAACATTTCTGAGTCTTGCTTTATTTCACATGCAAAACGGGGCTAAAAATATCCCCTAGGGTTGTTAGCAGGATTAAAATGGAATAACATATGTAAAACACCTGGCACCCTGTAAAAGTGCTCATTAAATTTTATTTCTCTTTCCTTTCCTTCCCAGCTGGAGGAAAGGGGGAGGGTCAGCGGTGCTCCCTTCATCCAGCAGAGTGCCTTTTTCTAAGCTTGGAGGGGGTCCCCGCTTTTTAGTGGTTTTAAAATTTTAAGCGGGGTCATTGAGAATATTTGAGGTAGATGAGTAGGGTGATAGTAGAGAAATCATAGCTATTTGATGGCACAGTCAAAACCCTTCAAAAATTCCATGGCACTTTCCCATTTTCTTTGTACATTCAGCCAACACATAAATTCTGTCAAAGTGTTACTTTCATATGCAGAAAATATTACAGTAGAAACTTCTTTCCAGTTGCAAGGTGGTTACACACTGGGCTGCTAACAGAAAGATCAGCAGTTTAAAACCACCAGCCAGCTCCAAGGGAGAAAAGCTCTCTACTCCTGTAAAGGGCTACAGCTCTGGAAGTGCACAGAATGGACTGATTGGCAGTGATAAATATATACCACATATTCTCATATATATATATCACATTAATGATATATGCTATTTCCATGTCACAAGAGATCATCTATGATGTCATGTGTGTATAGAAATGTTTTAATACAATTCTTCTCAGAGACCCCCCACAGGTCCCCAACACCATTTTGGGACTTCATAAGGTCAAACTTTTTAAATTATTGGAGAAGAGCATCACATCAATGGCTTTTCTAACTCTTTGTTATGAGTGTATTTTCAGTTTTCCATAGGCTAAATGATGCATGTTATCACAACAGATGGTATCAGAGGTAAAGAGGAAAACCCAGTTTACAGTTATTAAAATGAACTTCAGAGAGATTTTGACAATGTGAAACAATGCAGCTCTTTGCAACAAAATAATTTTTGTTTTGGAAATACAGACTTGTTTGTGTTTTATAAAAGTGGGTTATTTATGTTAATGGGGAATGATGGGTTTATTGTTGATGTTGTTATCAGTTGCGTTTATTTGCTATATAGCTACCTAGTTCAGTATTTCCTCAGGTTTGATCTTAAATAGAGTTGTTTTCAGAAGACATAATCCGCAAGAGCACTGAGGTACTCAATAATTAAAAGGATAAAAGGGGGTCCTATCACCCAAGATAAAGAACTACTGTTGAAGTGTCCTGTGCCAGTCCCAAGACATGAAAGAAATGACTCCCTCCAAAACCATCTTTGAAAAATTCAAATCCAAATTCATTGCCAATTCATAGCGACCCTACAGAACAGGGCAGAACTGTCGCTGTGAGTTTCAGAGCCTGTAACTCTTCCAAGGAAGAGAAAGTCCAGTCTCGTTCCCAAGGTGCAGCTGGTAGCTTCAAACTGCTGACCCTGCGGTTAGCAGTTAGGTCACCAGGTTCTTTGATCTTTAAAAAGGTAGACACTATTTGTTCTTGGATTTCACATGGGTCAACAGCTAGTAAGCTACAACGTTTTAGTAGAGACCACATTGAAGGACACATTTCTCATACAGTAATACATTCAAGTCTTCTACATCAATCTCACATTAATAAGGATTAATTAAGGCTTCTAGAGAGAATATGTAATTCTTCATTGCTGTTCCAAAATAAACTTTCCTTGAGGGCTGAGTTTCCATATCTAAGGTTCAATTTTAGTTTCATTTTAAGGACAAGGAAAACTCTGCTATACAAACTGGAAAGAAAGCTGTTTTAAAATACTCCAAAAATGCCCTGAAGGTAGGCCATTTTGATACATATATGTGCTCGGTTTACTGAAATCTGATTACAAATGCAAAGCATTAGAAAAATTCTAAGCTAAAATAAGCTGGAAGACATGAACTAAACACACACACACTGAAAACGATTGCTTTGGGGGCACATTCTTTTCAGAAATATATCCGTCCTATGCATGAGACGCTCAAGCAGCATATTCTTTGCTGAAAAGGAATTCAACAGAAGCACTGCTGTAGTGCTTACACAAATACATCTCTCACCCTTTTCCTAAATAAAAAGAACCCCGAGGGAAATTAAAGCAGCGACCAAGGCAATGTAATGCTATGGCTGAAAGGGTGGCAAGGGTTGTAAGAAGTGTTGTGTAGTTTTTCAAAGTAAGTTTTAAAAATACAAAAGTGGTAGCATTTAACATTCTCATAGCAAAGTACTTGGTAATTCACTGAACGACTACCCTAGTTCAATGTGTAATAACCAATACTTGATTATATGATCCTAGTTACCATGCCAAGAAAACCTAACCCTAGCTTCTACCTTCCCTAAGTCTACAACTGCACACAATCAGCAATTCCACACTGCAACTGTCGGTGCTAAAGAAACAAGGCTTTCATTCAAGTCATGCACAATTTCTAGATGAGCGGTACAGACATTGACACTCAAGACCCGGGCAATAAACTCAACTAAAAAAACCAATAAGTGTAAAATATCATATTCCTCTTCAGCTAAATAATTTTCTCATAGGGAAATTCTAAGAGAAAGAGAGTATACTCTGTGAATTAGCTAATTAAATCCTCTAGACCGAACTTCTAATACTAAGCTTACATAGCTTACAGACAGACATTAGGTGATATTGCTAGCAATCACTAATGAAGCAGTTTTCATCCGGCACCCCAAAAATAAATTTTTTAAAGATCTTTATTTTTAAGTCCGTCTCAAAACTGTCTCCTTAGAATAGAACAAGTCCTACAGTTCATCGATAGCGGGGACAAAGACAATGGCAAATTAATGCAAAGACCAAACTGTAAGCCACAGCACACCATATAAATAACATAAAAGTTTATGGAGCATGCACTGGATGGGCTCAAAGCAAGAGTTCCCAATGGCATTCCCTTACATATCATTTTTGTCTTCTCATTAATGCAGATTTCTGTAGCATTTCATAAAAGATCCATATGATCAGGATAAATTTGACATCAGCAGCAGAACATATTTTACCATTTCTTGTGAAAATAAGATACTGATCTACTAATTTAACTGTCTGGAATGGACAACTTAGAAAGATTGCTAGCATCCTGCTAGTTTAAGAGAAACGGCTTGGAGTAAAATGAATACACACACACATCACTCTGTGTCATCTCAAATCCTCAAGCACATGAACGTTTTCCAGCAGCACCAATTTCACAGACTCCTTTCTGCACTGAACCCCCTGTTTGAGGGAAGCAAATGCTGGCCAGTCTAGATTCTGAGTGAGTGGCCAACGGGAGGATGACTAGATGAAGTAGACTTCTTCAGTTACCCCACAGTTGTAATGTCACATATGGCATTGAGGAATTTAAACTACTGACCCCCGTCTTGTAAACTCCGCTTTCTCTTGACGTCAACCTTTCCTTCCACAAGCAAATCAGGCCTGCCCCCACCCCTCTCAGAGGTCCTGGCAGCCTGGCTCTCCGTTCTCTCCAGGTCCCTATCCACAGGACCCACCACCGGGTGCTCCCCTGCTTCTCTTTCTTCATTCCCACCTCTCACCTCGGGTCACAACTTTTTTTTTTAATTTTATTGGGGGCTCTTACAGCTACTACAACATTCATTACATCACTTGTATCAAGCACATTTGCACACATGTTGCCACATATATTTTCCAAACATTTTCCACTTGAGCCATTGGTACAAGCTCCTCTTAAAAAAAAAAAACACTCCTCTTTCCCCTCCCCCCCTTTTATTTAATGAATCATTTTATTGGGGGCCCATACAATGCCCATCACAATCCCTAACAACATCAGTTGTATGCAGGCCACTTTTACACATCGGGTCACAACTTTTGAAGGTGAAGATGGATCCATATTTGCACCCTCTGGCACCTAAGCCCCTTTCATCACCTCCGTGATATCTCTCCAATTTCCCAGGGCCAAGGTTTAGGTGGTGGGGGACAGAAGCTCCTTTACCTGTTTCCAATGGCTGCTTATAACCATTGAGGAAACGCTTGGCTGTTTGTCTCAGGGATCAGGGCAGAGGGGAAACCCTGGAGTTTCTGCTTCCGAGGGGCCACGAAGGACTATAAAGTTTTGTCAGGAGGGGAGCATGTGAGCCTCGGTAGCCAAATTCTTCCACCTACACCCTGAAGTTCCAGTGACACCTCAATCCAACAGACACCTCCACAGCCCAGGCTTTCATCTGCTTAGTCCTTATCCCCAGCTTGCAACAGTGCAGTCAGACCCCTTTGTACAAGTGTCAGGTAGCGGTAGCACACGGTGAGAAGTAAGCTGGTCTCAGACAGACCGGTAGAGCATGGGAGATGTGCAATCCAAATGGCAAACTTGTACAAATAAAATTTGGTCATACCAACAAATTTCATAAAAAGATAAAAAGAATCCAGACCTTTGAGTAAAACACCAATAAGGTTTGGGACTCTTATCTTTCATATTTGATAACCCCAGGGGCAAGCAAAGCCCTCAGAGCAAAGGTTCTCAACGTGTGGGTCGTGACCCCTTTGGGGGCTCTAGCAACCCTTTCACAGGGGTCACCCCCTTCATAAAAATAGGAAGATTACAGTTATGAAGTAGCAACAACAATAACTTTATGGTTGGAGGGAAGCACCACAACATGAGGAGCTGTAAGTAAGGGCCGCAGCATGAGGAAGGTTGAGAACCACTGTCTTGATGGCATGCCAGGTTCTTGTAGCTGTGTCAAAGGAAGGAACTCCTGGAGCTCTTCCAAACAAAGCTCGCCCTGCATTGTGCAAGTCACAAATAACCAAACGTCTTGGCCTCAAGCCCAGCATACTTTAGCTTCACTAGAGATTATTTCGAAGCGTCCACTCTTCGCGTATAAGCAGAGCTGGACTGGAAGCTTGGGGAGAGCAGAGGTCTGGGGCAACCCTGAAATTCTTGTACTGGAGGAGGTACTCAAGAAACATTTGTCAGATAAAAAAATGCATAAATGGTCCCAGGAGACAGAGACATGGTACCTGCCCCTCAGTGGGTCTCCAATGAGAATGTGCATCAGAATCACCCAGAGCTTCTTTCATACCCAGAAGGGCAGGCTTCACAAAAGGCATGGAAATCTGTTTTCGAAAGTACACAGCCCTGAAAACCCAATGGAATACAGCTTGACTATATACACATGGGATCCCCAAGAGTTGAAATGGACTCCACAGCAAGTGGAAGTGAGAAAGGGAGGAGATTATTTGTGAAGATGTGGGAAAGGGGCCACCAGGGGAGGAGACAAAGTGTTAACATAAGCATGATAATGAAATGTGCAAAGATTTAGAGTGAGAAAACCAAAACAGAACAACATGCTCAGCATTTCTCAAGCTGAACGAACTGAAGAAAAAGAAGAAGAAAAACGTCTTCAAATCTCAAATAGCAATACGGAAGAGTTCTACAGACAAAATATGGAATGATGCAGTGAACATCAAAACAATATTGAAGGAATACCAAAAATGGTCATGATACCAAAAACACTGGTCGATATATACCATATATACTTGAGTATAAGCCAAGCCAAATATCAGCCGAGGCACCTAATGTTACCACAAAAACTGCATTAAAACGTGCTGGAAAATGCAGCTTATACACAAGGATATATGGCAGCTTTTTCTGGATGATCCAGAACCAATGGTACTGAAGGAAAAGGGCAAGCTGCTCTGATGGTACTGGGTCTAAGAAGTGACGGGGCCAAGTTGAGATGTTTCCAAACAAACAGGTTTGGAGCTGGAGGTGCTCACTTGTCTATGCTAAGAAATGTAGAAGCAGCTACCCAGCTAACAGTCTACAAAAGACCCATATCCGTGACTATTCCACAGACCGTTGATAGAAATTACTGAAAAATACCATTAACATAACATGCAAGTAAAATTTTGCTTAAAATAATTCAAAAATCATTGCTGCAGTCTATCAGCAGAAAATGGCCAGACATTCGAGATGGATTCAGAAGAAGATGTGGAGTGAGGGATGCCATTGCTGAGATCAGATGATCTTGGTTACAGTGGAGAGTGCCAGAAAGATAATGTACCAGTGTTAGGTTCACTGATCATGCAAATATATTTGACAAATGTACTTGGCTTTGTGTATCATTACAAATTATGGATGACATGGTCGAGACTAAGAACTCCAGGACACTTAATTAGATCATGTGCAACCTGTGCATAGACAAGAAGCAGTTGTCTGAACAGAGCAAACCCAACTATTGTCGGGTTTAAGAAAAGGGAAGTTGCCGAGTCAGAATTGTATCTTTTCATCCTGCTTATTCAATCTCTATGCTGAGCAAATAATCAGAGAAGATGGACTATATGAAAAGGAAGGTAGCCTCAGGTTTGGAAAAGGACTCATTAACAACCTGCAGCATGCAGATAATTAAACCTTACTTGCTGAGAGCAAAGAAGACAAAACACTCAGCAACAAAGATCAAAGGCTTCAAAATGGATTACACTCAACATAAAACAAAAATCTTTACAACTGGACCAGCAAATAACATTACAATAAAAGGAGAAAAGGACTGAAGTTGTGGATTTCATTTTATTTCAAACCATAATCAACATTCAGAGAGGCAGCAGCCAGGAAATCACTGGCATATTACATTATATACAAAGACATCACACTTTAACCTCTGAACCAAGTCATGGTATTTTCAATCTCCTCCAATGTAAAAAGCTGGACAATGTAAAAGAAAAAACAAAGAATTCATGGTCTTCGTGTTAATTATACCACAGACTCTTAGAAGAAGAAAGTGCAGTCAAAATGCTTCTCAGCAGCAAAGATGGCAAGACTTTTTATACCCCATGTACTTTTGACATGTCAACAGGAGGGATGAGTTGCTGAAAAAAGACATCGTGCTTAATAAAGGGTCAGTGAAACAGAGGAAGACCCTTAGGGAGATGGATTGATACCGTGGCTACAACCATGGTCTCAAATATGAGAACAGCTGTGAGGATGGTGCAGGCCCAGTTCTCATTCTTTTGTACCTCAGAAGTAGGAGCGCATTAACAACAATGACAACAACAACAACAACGGAGAGTTACCCCTGAAAGGTTCGGAGAGGGACTCATAAAGTACATGACAATTAGTCTGCTCTGCCACTATAGGGTTTGAAGTAATGATCATCTCGTGTGACTTGCAAGCTCTGACTCAGGCAAGCAGAGAGACAAAGAATGAATACTACAGTCATGTGTCTCTCTCTCTCTCTCTCTCTCTCTCTCTCTCTCTCTGGCATTGGGGGAGGAGGGGTCTTTAAAACTTTGAAATTCAGTATGGAAGAGAGTACAGAACTAGTTTGTGTCTAGTGATTTTTACCCAACTGCCTATAACTGAGTTTCTTAAGGTATTATATCTTTTTGTTATAGTTCATATAGATGACAAAATTGCCATTTATAAAGCTCTTAGATTGTATAAATGTATTACCTTATCTGTGTAAGTGTGCAAAATGCAGAAGAATAAAAAACATTGTAAAAACTCAGTAAAATGGAAAAAAACCAGGAGGTCTTGTCTGACTTCACCACATGAAAGACTGTATTTTTCCTCTCCTGTCCGTACACACAATGTGATGAGCAGCCACACCACTCAGCAACCATCTCCCTGATCTTCTACTTGATAACACACAACATACAGTTCTCCAGGGATGCATCCATGAATAACGCAAGGGTTCCAGTTCTGAGAAGTCGCTGGATTACTGGACAATTCGATAATTAGGAACAGAGTTAAATTTTGAAATGAGTAAAGTGAATCAGTACACAGATATCCTTTGCCAGGACTGTGCTCTACATATGTTAACAGATACTCATCAAAGGGAAGAAAGGAGGTAACCGTTCCCAGGATCTCACACACACACACACACACACACACACACACGAGTTTTGATGAAGTCCTATCAGCACCACTTTTCTGGAGATATAGGATATACATCAAGATGCTACCGACTCTATGACTTCAAACAGTCGAGAGGATCCCCAGCTAGAGGCTGCTTAATAGAACTTTAAAGCAGAATGGTACGCAAGTTTGGAACAGCTGCTGTAGGAAATGAAAATGAAAACACAGTTCAGGATGAAAAGTAGGGTTGCTACAAGGAACTAGGAACTCAATTCAGAGTTTGGAAATTGTCAACTTGAGACAAACTGACAGGGTTTGTTTTTTAAAAAAATAATCATTTTTATATGATTCGTTAGTCTTGCTTTTAAATAATCATTTCATGGGGGGCACTAACAGATATTGTAGCAATCCATCATTCAATTATATCAAGCAAACTTGTACATATGTTGCTATTGTCATTTTCAAAACATTATCTTTCTACTTGAGTCCTTATTATCAGTTCCTCTTTTTCCCTCCTTCCCAGTTGACAGGGTTTTCCCAAGAGTTGAAGGTTGAGCTAGACATGTGTGACTTAAAAACTAGAGACAGCCTCAAGCTCAATAACATGCCCCCACCCCAATTTACCACCAAAGAACCAATTATTTATCAGGAAAGGTATGCCTGTTGATGAAAGTCAGTCCCTTAAGACGCAATACATCATAACTATATGCAAAATTCATCTGGAATACTCTGAACTAAAATAATCTTTTAATATTTTATTTATCAATGCTAGTTTTTTATTTGGTTAATATTTGACTTAATGAACACATAGTGACAAAGCACACAACCTCTGTATAATATTTTACTTCTAAATCCTCAAAATTTGAGTGTCAAAGCTGAAGTATAAGGCTTTGGAAAAGGACCTGAGAGACCGTAAAGCATAAATCTTGCCTTGGGCTTCACTCCATACACACACAGTCAGTCCCTGGCATCGGACACTTAGCTTAGTATTGGGGGAGAAATTAAATGACATATCGATATTGTACTACTGTAGGAAGATGCAAAATAACGACATCTAAAATAAAATAATTTTTGCCTCAGGGAAGCTTAAGTGAAAAAGCTGTTATGGAGAATTCAACTCTTACTGCAGAGAACATCCTGGTTCATGACCTCTTCAAAATCTCACAAAATGCCACTAATAATATGTACAACTCCAAATGATTATTTGATTTTATTTATTTCTTCCTAAAGCAAGGTGTTTATAATATACACGAACAAATTACACTCCATTTTATTCTCGGACAGCACATCTGTTGGGTGGTGGTGACAAAGAGTCAAATAATTTAGCAATTGACTCAGAGACTACAAATTCCTCTTTCAGTATCATGTAATAAGTTAAGACTTATTATGATATATTTCTAAATTTTATAAATATTGTTAAAGGGTAGCTTACCAGAGTGTGCCAATTTTTTAAATTTTGTTCACTTTGTTAACAAGAATAAACCCAAATAACTTGAAATATTAAAGGATGCTAATTAAGTCACTACCTTGGATTTGTGGTTCAGAATCAAAATGAGTATGGGGACTGGTAGGATAATGGAATGAGAACTGACCCATGAGAGCGACTTGCGTTGTCATCCAGCTCCACTGCTAATTAGCCATTTAACCTTGAGTCTTTGGACTCATTTTCTTATCTGCCAAAAGAAGGCTAAGGGACTGGATTAGTGGTTCCTTTATTTTAATTTTTGCAGGGGACAGTGTCATGTGTCATGGATCATTTGATAATTTATGAAAGTGTAATGAATGCTCCCCCCCCAAAAAAATACACACAAAAATCATGCAGAGTTCTTCAGAGTCAAAGATCTCTGCTATCTATGAAGCATTAGGTAAAGGGAATTCTTGTAGGTTTCCCCCTAGACTTAAAACACTAAAGTCTTCGTATACATTAGAGTCAAAAGCAGCCTACACGTAATAGTCGCATACATTTAGAATGCTTATTTGCATACATAAGCAAATATAAAAGCTCTAGTGACACAATAACGAAGTATTCGACTGCTAACTAAGAGGTGGGTCATTTGAATCCACCGGCCACTTGACCAGGGAAATGACCTGCTGGTCTGCTACAGCACACAAAGCAACTGCACTGCACAGACATGCGGGTGTGTACATGTACCCTTATTCAAATCACATTATGAAAACATAGACCTCTGCTTCACATTATTTCAAAAGTGCATAACAGACTTTCAGAAATACCATTTTTTAAAGTATATACTTGTATTTAAAATTCTAAAACGTTCAGATGCAACAGAAATATCCAATAATTAGGAAGCAACTATCTCTAATCTTGAAACTAGGGAACGTATTTGTATGTAGCTAATAAAATGCAGGACACTTGACAATGAAATGGGAATTACTATAGAACGGATGCTAACTAGGAATTAAAGAGGAAAAACATGACTATAAGACAGCATCATGTATATAATGAAATACCTTAATTCATCCTAAAACTAAAATAACATGCCTATTAAATATGAATAAAAGTATGATACTTGAAGGAGACTGGTGGCATAGTAGCTATACATTGGGCTGCTGTTTGCACTGTCAAACAGTTAGAAAAGACCAGCAGCTCTGTGGGAGAGAGAGAGGCTTTCCACCCCAGTACCCAGTGCCCCTCTCAGCTCCACAGGGGCAGTCTACCCTGCCCTATAGGGTCGCTCTGAGTCAATAGGGACTCAAGGGCAGTGAGTTTGGGACTTTTTGTTTTTCGATTAAAGGCCAGTTAGGAGAGATGTAGTCTCCTTCATTAGTTGCTATGTATATAAAAACTCCTCTAATTGTCTCGAATATGGGATATATAATCAAAGAAAAGTTCACAGTGGGAAAACAAAAATTGAGAACAATATGGCTAGGGTTCGGCTCATAGAGTTTTGGTAAATAGTCGCACATTTACAATCATCTCATCGTCAGGCAAGTTCTTTTCTCTGGTAGAATATGAACCTGGCTGCTTGAAAGGTGAAGTAAAATTGCCTATTCTCACTTATGTGAAAAGGTATCTGAGAATTAGGAGAGGCTTCAACTGCAGCAGCGGTTTTACTTCCCTGCTTCAGAACTGAGAGATGTTCACATTGTAAAATCGCTCATGCGAACAGCAGGGAAGCCGAGATCGGTGGCGGCTCCAGCATCATCTCTGACTGACCTGAGGTGGTCTTCTCTCTTCACTTCTTTTTCCTAGCATTCTTTCCTTCAGATTTTTTTTCTGTGCTTTCAACTCTGCTAAACACATTTGTACCTTACCTCACTCCTTTATGGCTACTTCACACCCCTCTCAACGTGCCTGCTATGCCCATACGCACAGCAGAAGGAGGTCATTTGAAAAGACTATGAAAACCTTCTTTTTGTGGCAGCTGTTACCCCCAACCCCAAGCCCACATCAACTCTGTTCTCCACCTGGATGATCTGTAAAATAGATGGGGGCATCCCAGTCACTTTGAGTCTCCTCTGGGGGCCGCTATGTGGGTCTACGCAGAGCAGAAGTCTTAAGTTTACAGATCAACTCTAACGAGAAGAGGGAAATTTTCTTAACATAACAAAGCCAGCATTTTGTTAAACAAGTAGTATAAACATCTAGACAGGTAAGAGAATTATTAGCCTTAAAATATTTTATAAGATACTATGGAATCTCACTTCATGTTCTTTGATGGGTCTTCCTCAAACAAATCTTGGGTTTTGCTCTTCCAAATAAATTTATGAAATCATCTTCCACAGGAGACAAAATCTATCTGTGAAACAGAATTCTCTTCATGTAACAATGACAGGCAGACAAATGGTATAACTTTCAGGGAGAAAAATCCCCAATGCAGAGTCAGTGCAGGCTGGCCAGTAGGGTGGCGACTGCAGACCTCAGGAAGGATCTGGCTTTCCTGGCCATGACCTGATGCAAACAGGTGTCCTGTGAGCTCACAAACATTGGCTCTCCATAATTCTGAAGAAAAAGAAGGACAGCCTGAATACCTGGTAGGTTAGGAGGTTGATGAAAATCTCTCTAAAGCGTATCAACATTTCCCTAGCACACTGCCATCTGTGGATTCCAACACGGAGTGAACCCCCCGGACAGCAGGGAACTGCCCCTGAGCATTTGCGAGGCTGCTAATCTTTCTACGGTGGAGTGGGGGGAGGGTCCAGTGCTCCTACCACAGCTAGCTGAGCACTGGACCACTCTACGGGCTGAGTTCCTAAAGCCAAAGAAACCCTACAGCTTCCTCAATAGTATCCAAAAAAAAACCCAAAACAAATCCGCATTTTCTTGATGACTGCGGGCTATCATTATGAACAGCACCCTCGGAGGCCCCCTCAGTGTGAGTGTCTGGCCATTTCATTAGAGCTGGCCCTGCCCTGCAGGTCAAGGGCCTGGTGTGTCCTCTCCCTCTCTCCTTCCTAGCAGCAGTCTTGCACCTGCTCCTTCTCATTGCTGACATTTTGCTTAAAGCTTCCATCTCTTCCAGTTCCCCTAAAAGGCTGGCTTAAACCTTCCATGACTTTGGAAATGAGATAACCTGTGTAAAAAATTAAAAACAGCAAATGAGATACAAATATGAGCCTGGGTTTTTTGTCTATTAGTTAAGTCCAAGTTTCCACATAGGAATATTGGTGGCTTTGGTGTAGCCACATCCAGGGGTCTTCCTTTTTGCATTTGCTTCAATATTGTCTGTTGTATCTATGATGAAAAACTTATTTAAAAAAAAACAGAATACCAATCTGCTTTTCAAAGTTCTGCACACATAAAAAATGGCATAAACTTGAAAGGTTAAATTCCAGAATTACTTCTCGTTCCAAGACTATGTGATGTGGTGACATGTCTGATTACTGCGATTACTACTGTCAACATTAACAAGAAAGGAAACTAAATGTTCTGTCACTGTATGAAACACACTTTGCTCTGGGGGGGGTGTCTTTTGACACACGCACGCATGCACACACACAGGTCTGATGTAAGACTGCATTTTAAAAAAAATATAAGAAATATACAGATCTTAATTTCTAAATGCTGTGTCCCAGTCAAGGAGATAGGGCTTCCTATCGATGAGGCAAGGAAAATATAAGAGTAGCTTAGCGCTGCTATGACTGTCAGAAAGGAGCAGAAAGCCCTGCCAAACACACTGTCCCAGTAGTTTCCAGGGAAGGCAACCCTGTCAGCCAGGAGAAGATGTGCCCTGTGGGTTCCAGAACTGACTCTCAGGGAGGAAAAAAGGCGGTGTTTTTGAACTGCTGGCCTCGAAGTTAACAACCCTCTGGGTAACCACGATGCCTGCCAGAAAGGAAAAGGTGGAGCCATCAAGCTGATTGGGACTCATGGGCCAAGAGCCAGAAAGGAAGTATTTGGACCATTAAAAGAACGCGGGGGTGAGGAGGAGGGTGGGGGAGGACACCAACCTCACAGCCATCCATCCCAACTCAGAGGACTGTACAGGATGCACAGAACTCCCTGCCTTTATTTCTCCTGAGGTTGTGAATCTTCACAGGAGCTGAAAGCCTCCTCCTCCTCTCCTGGGGGCGGGGGGGGGGAGTTGTGACCGACGGGTTTAAACTGCGCACCTTTGGGTTCTGAGCCCAGCTCCTCACCCACTCCACCACCAGGGCTCCTTTCCACCTGAAAGAGCCCTCCAAACTGCTAACGCGACAGTTCTCTGTATCACAAAGTCATGACTGCACTAGGTAACACCTGAAAACATAAATACCTAAGAGCCCAGGTGGACACTGCATAAACAAGTGGGAGAGAAGAGATGCATCTTCCTTCCAGTGTAATTCTAATTAATAAGTGTAGAATGGGGGAAAATAATAAATCCATCATTAGAAAAGCAAGTGCAAAATAGAGCAACAGGGATGAAGGACAAAATTAGTGTGTGCCGCTTTAAAGAGAAATGATATATTCATACGAAGTACCTCCACATAAAATATTCACCAGTAACTGGTGGCTTTGACACATGTTCACAAATTATTTAATAAGCCTCCCACCTCCCCCAGGTAAAGCTTAGTTCCCTTCCTGGGCACAAGCTGGACTTGAGCGACTCGTAACAGAGACAGCACGACAGCGAGTGCTGGCTCGGGGAGAAGCAACCTGACAGGCACAACCTTAACCAACTGGCCAAGGTTAGTGACTGCCCCCGCAGACCCCCTCTCATTCCTGACACTAGGAGGACAGCTCACCTCCCTCCTTTTCTTCCCCCAATCCACAACTCCACTTCAGTTTTGAGAGAAGCACCAGAAACAAATAAAATAATGTCGCCAGTCACTTCGTAATAGCAAAAAGCTGGCCGCCCAACTCTCCATCCACAGATTTATTAAACTATGACCGTCATATTGTGAAATACTATTTAGCTGTGAGGATGAATGGATTGCTCTCTTTAAAAAATTAATATGATTTCTATAGTAATAAGGTAGTTTTCGCACTTGGGTGTAAAATATCGCATATCCCATGGGGTCCCCCCACCTTGACATTTTTCAGTAAGGGAACTGACTTTTACCTTGTTTGCCATTGCCAAGAATAATCCTATTAACAACAGCAGCAGTAGGAAGATTGTTATAAACACACAAAAATAAAATGGTCTAAAACCTAGACCTAAGAATAGTATTACCAGGAGAAAGGAATCTGTTTGAGAAACTGATGAAGCTTTTTGCTCTGCAGAATGTTAGTCCAGAAACTTAGAGGGGGGGTGGGGCGGGCAGTTTTTGCCTCTCCTAGAGGGTTGCTGTCCCTGGGTATGTGTGTACACACACACACACACACACACACACACACACACACTTTATTATATCCTTGGCTCAGAGAGACATACTTGAATCCACATAAAAATAATCATATATTTAATGGTTTATTTCCTAGTCAATTTCTGACTTTTAAGAATGAAACAAAGCCCCAACACCCAGAGAGTGCAGAAGACAATCAAAGTAAATCTTAAGACCACATCTCCTCTCCTGGGGGGATTTGTATTGCTTTATGAAATTTTCCTCTTGAAAAGACTAGGAAATTAAGATAATTTTGCAAAACAAGACAAGTATAGAAGGTAAGCAGCTTGCTTACTACTTCCTTTAGTCCTCTTGAAATAGGAGCAAACACACCTTTCAATAATTTAAAAGACTATTTGGATTGCAAAATATAGTCTCGTTAGTCTGCCAATCTCAATTACTCTGATATTTGAACCTCGAAGTCCTACATCGAAAACACTCCCGCCTGGTGTCAGGATGCCAACTCCCTAGTCAGGTGTTGGGAAGGAGGACGGGAGCTCGGGTTCCCCCAGCGCAGTGGTGGCCCATGGACAGCCGGTGGCAAGCAGTCAGCACTGGAGTTAACTCCCTCCTGTATCAAAACGGTGTTTATTTATCACAGGAGCTACAGCCACCCCAGCCAGCAGTTGGAAGTGGAGATATACTCTGAAGGTAACAGGAGACCTCCACTACAGTCCCTGGAAACAGACTTCTTGGATCCACATTATCTTTAAATAAATAAACCTCAATTGAATGAAGTAAAACTACAGATCGCCCTGAGAAACCCACTTCACTGCTAAGTGTTCCCAAAATGACCCAGGGTGAGTGTTCTCAGGGCTCCTCCTCCTCCGCTCATTCATTTGGGCCTGGAGTGCCGGCTATCCCTGCCACTGAACGTCACCTCCAGGAATCACTTTGCTTAAACAAGTATAGTATTTCCACTGTACTACTTTAAGCAAGTACACTATTTACTACCGGGGTGCCCTGTAAACAGTAACAACAATAATAATACACTGATTATGCAGGTCAAGCATTCTAAGTTCTGAGAAGTGCAACGCTTAGATGGCCGCCAGGAAATGATAAGAAATCTCCATCCTTGGCCTAGACAGTCGAAAGCTCCATCATGCCACGTGAGGGAAAAATGTGTGAAGGTGGCAGTGTACACTTGTAAATGGTGTATCGATTACTTCATTTTCATAAATCAAATGGATGAGAAGTCATTTAAGGCACTGACTTTGGCCCCTGCTTCTTGATAGAATGGCAAAGCTAAGTCAACACCACACCCCCATCAGTGGGGAGCACGGTACACACAGAGAAGAATCAGAAAGAGATCATCAATCTCCCCCTATCCTTCTCTGCTACCACCACGGTTTGAAGCACAAAGAGGGTGAATGGGAAGGTAAGGGAGAAGAGGGACACAGAAAAGGCAGAGAGAAAGCTGAGGGCTGTTAAGACAAGAGGCTTCAGGATAGCTGAGGCACTGTGAGAGCTTTTGCAGCCGGTCTTGCCTGATGCAATACGTCATTTGAGGATGCGTCATTTTGGATATGTCTGCTAACCTTTATGTATGGTTTCCAATCCAGTCTGATGAAGTCCCATGCCTGCCCTCTGAGTCTGAAGTCTATTTTATTTATAGGTCCTTTTCTTCTTTTTTTATGTCTATTGATATAAGATAAACAATCTCAAGGAGAAAACAGCGGGGTCTAGGATGGTTCCTGGAGGACAGGGAAGAGGTGGGGGTGGGGGAAAGGGATGGGAGAGCCAACAAACCCAGGGACAAGGGAACAACAGGAGATGTAATGTCAATGGCAAGGAGTGAGCAGGAAGCCTGGTGAGGTTTGATCAAGCACAATGTGGCAGAGAGAAATTATGGAGAGCTGAATGTAGCTCGAACATGATAATGGGACAGGAGGAAAGCACAAGAGGCTAAAGACATTTATGGAGGTATAAATATAGGCATACAGGTCAATATATATGTGTGTGCATGTGGTGTGTGTGTATATATAGACATACACACACATATATATATACATATATATTTTTTTAAGTATCAAGGTAGCAGGTGGACATTGGGCCTCAACTCAAGTCCTTCCTCAATGGAAGAAGTTTGTCCTAATAACCTGGCATTCTGTATTGCTCACCTGACATAATTGCTGAAATCAAAATGGATACTTAAGCAAATGTGGTGAAGAAAGCCGATGGTGTCCCGCTAGCAAAAGATACAGTGTCTGGGGTCTAAAGGACTTGCACCAAACTAGCAGGGAAGCAACAAAGCCCACATGAAAGCAGCACCTGTGTGATCACAAGGTGTCAATGAGATCAGGCATCAGAGGACTTAGTCGGAGCAGGGCCGGACTGGAGACGCAAAGTCCATCTGTAGACAATTGGACCTCCCCTCCCAGAAAGGGCACAAGGAAGGGACGAGTCAACTGGGTGCAGGTTAGCGCCAACAAAACACATTTCTCTAGTTCTTTAATCCTTCCTCCTCCGCTGTACCATGACCTCAGTTCTACCTAAAAAAATGTGGCTAGACCAGAACATGCACAGTGGTACATGTAATAACTCTCAACACACAAAGTCCCCGACAGATAAAAACCTTCAGGAACAATAATGGGAGCAGCAATACCACAATGGCAGATGGAAGGTGGGGGGAGGAAGAGGAGAAAAGGAGAGTCCATAGTAATGATTGACATATAACCCCCAGCCCAGGAGGAAGAACAACAGAAGCATGAGTGAAGGGAGACAGCAGATGGTGTGAGATATGAAAATAATAAAAATTTATCATTTATTGATGCTTCACAAGAGTGGGAGGGTGGGGAAGGGAAG
Source organism: Nesogale talazaci (assembly GCA_004026705.1). Taxonomy (NCBI): domain Eukaryota; kingdom Metazoa; phylum Chordata; class Mammalia; order Afrosoricida; family Tenrecidae; genus Nesogale; species Nesogale talazaci. The sequence continues at coordinate 15,650 of PVJH01012536.1, read as the reverse complement.
GTGGAAAAAGGAGCTTATACCAAGGACTCAAGTAGAAAGAAAATGTTCTGAAAATGATAGCCGCATCTATATAAATGTGCTTGATATAATTGATGTATGGATTGTTATAGTAGCTGTAAGCGCCCCCAATAAAATGACTTATTTAAAAAAAAGAATGGAATGTTTTGAAAAGTCACTTCTAGTCTATGATCTTATTTGATCCTGAGAAGTATATATAAAGACACTGGTTTCTAAAAAGAAGCAGATCCTACGTAGCCAAGACACTAAAAGATTTTACAACTGGATAAAATACATATCATTTTTATAGATGGAGGATATGATGTTAATATCTACTAAGTGTCAGTTCTTCTGTTGAACCACTGGTTTCCAATCTAATTTAATCAAAAAGATCAATGTTCTAATCCATTAAATGCAGTAAATGTGAAGAAGCTGAGCTGTGACAGGCTCAAACCCCGGGTAAATAGGAACAGTGAGTCTTAAGTAAAAAAGGCCTGAGCCAGTGTTTGATCATGCCCCCAAAAACATATGGTGCAAATCCTAACCCCTAGACCTGTGGTTAAGGAGCCCTAGTTGGGGAAGGGTTCAGTTGCTAATTGCAAGGTCTGTAATTCAAACTGGCTGGTCACTTCACGGTAAGACTAAAAGGTTGATCGTGCATCACCGCACCTCCCACACTCATTTACTGCCTCAAAATCCCTTCAATGCAGTGGTTCTCAACTTTCCTAGTGCAGGGACCCTTGAACACAGTTCCTCATGTTGTGGTGACCCCCCCACCATAAAATTATTTTCATTGCTACTTCATAGCTATAATTTTGCTACTGTTAAGAATTGGGCAACCCCTGTCGAGGGGTTGTTTGACTTCCCCCCCCAGGGGGTTGTCTGACCCACAGGTTGAGAACCACTGGTCTAAGGGATCGCTCTAAGTTAGAGTTGACTCAGTGGCAGTGGATTTTCTCTGATACCTGTGGCTATAGTCCCTGTTAGTTGGAGGTATTTTGCTGTTGTTATTTAATACGACAGTATTAATGGAGGGTATGATTTAACTCAATCTCTTTTGAGTTCTAGAATACCAGTTAATCAAGCAAGCATAAAGCTGAAATGAGATAAGGAGCTTCATAAAGTGACCAGATTTTAAGCGGGACACCACTGACCTGTGGGTGAGTGGAGTTCTTGATTAAAAATTTGGTGTATAGAGAGCAACAAAAACTTTCATAGAATGCAAAAATAGTATTGTAATATATTTATTTTAATTTTAAAATACCGTGGGACGTGGACAAATTGTTAAAAAGCAGGACGTTTGGTCACCTTACCAAGGCAGACAGAGGAAGGAAGAGAGAAAGGGAGGCTTCCCCTATAGGCAGCACTCTGATTCAGACTTCCAGCCTCCTCTACAGAGAGAACAGAAATTTCTGTTCGTTAAAATCACCATGTATGGCATTTCCGATATTGCAATACTAGGTAATTAATACAGCCAGGGTGCTCAAGGGACCTGATCCTCATAGACTCCCTTCCCCCACTGGGCAGCTGGACTATGTGACTGACCGTGGACAAGTCAGCAGACTAGCTAACATTTTTTTTCTATTATATTCATATTCAACTACTACAACACACAAATGACATATGTGTATATATAATTAGGTGCCATTGAGTAGGTTATAACCCAAGGTGCCCCTATGGACAAGCAAACAAAATGCCTCATGGTCTTGTGCCTCCTTAGAATTGTTCCTATGACGAAGTCAATTTTTGTAGCCATGGGGTCAGTCCATCTCGTTGAGAACCTTCCTCTTTTTCACTGCCCCTCCATTTCACCAAGCATGATGTCCTTCTCCATAGACTGGTCTCTCTTTACAACATATCCAAAGTGTGCAAGACAGAGTCCTATCATCCCTGTTTCACACAAAAAAAATGTACAAAATACACAGAGGGTTGTCAACTACCTACAGAGCAAGGACTTGATTTTATTGGGCTTTGTGCTTATGCTCCCCTGAACACAGGTGATTTGCATTCGGCATTTCATAAGCAGACCTGGAGGGTGGAAGATGAACTGGCTGGAGGAGTCTCCTAATAAAGCCATTCTCACACCCAGGAGCAGTCCAAGGTGAATCTGTCCAATTACCACACTCTGAGAGCAGAGAACACAATGAGCATGTGTATTTTCCTGATAACAAAAAAGAAAAGCTAACAATTTCAAAGGATGGCAATTACTAAATTGTCATATGAGATTTTAACTTTTACACACAATGTAATATCCATAATCTAGATTAACAAAATAAACTCATTAACTGGTGCAATTCCCTCTACCAAATACGTCCCTTCTGTCACTAAAAGTCCTCGTCTTGTCACCTCTATCTTCTATTTCAAATCAACTCACCCACAGGGAAAGGTCATAACTACCTAATCCTCATGCCCACTCACACACACCAAAAACTGGGTGGCTGTCTGTCTCCTGTCAGGCGAGCCCTGGTGGTGTCGTGATTACTCACTGGGCTGCGATCTGCACGGTTGGCAGTTCTAAACCACCACCAGCAGCTGCACAGAAGACAGACTGTGCTTTCCACTCCCATAAACAGGTACAGTCTCAGAAACCCACAGGGTGACGCCATGAGCCAGCACTGACTCTGCAGCAGTGCATTCGTGTGGTTTTGTGCCTCCAAGTACTTTCTGCAGATTTTCTTAATGACCCCTTTAACACACAGCACTGCAGATAACTGTTGATATGCCTGTTTGTCTCTGTAAACTGCTTGCTGTTTCATTCATCTTGGTGTTCCTAGTCTCTACCCAGATCAGGCACATGGCTGGCACTTAGGAAATGCTCACTGAATACGAATGAACAGAACAGAAAATGTCTTTCACTAAACCAACACAACTTCAGACCGAAACATTCACACTCAAACCTATCCTGCCACGATGTGTGGCAAGAGCAAGCTCTAAGCTCCTTGCAAGTTCAGTTCTGAGTGTGACTGGGGAACAAAGCAGTTCTAAATGATCCTTTCTGTTTCTTACGGATGTGGATCCAAGAAAACATCAACCAGCTGGTATCTTTCACCTAATGCTGTTTCCTATCCCAAAGTTCATCACACGTCTATGAAATCACCACCAGTTCCTGCTATGAAAAGCTGTCCCCCTGTGTGCAGACAGTATTTCATCCCTAGGGTCAATGGCAGTTTTTTTTTTAATTTACAAAAATTAATAGCACCTAAGAGATTTTATCAGTTTTCTCTTTCACACAAAATTTGAAAAGAGATTTGGGGCTTATGCCAAAAAGTTGTCAATTTTTTCAAACAAGAGTGCCCTACCAAATCAGTCGTCTTTCCTATTCCATCAGTCAAGCGATTAAAAGAGAATTGCACCTCAACATTTTAGAGCCACCAAGCTTTGTGTATGCTTAACAGACTGTAGAGCTATTTCCTCCGTCTCCTCTTCCTAGCACTAAACAAGCTGCAGCATGCTTTCCTGACTCACAGATCTTTTCCCAGGCTGCCATATTTTCCAATTTGTCAAAGAAGATTCCAGTTACTAGAGAAAAATACTAAGTCAAAAGTTGGTATGTCAAGAATATGGCTGCAATCCAAGTTTGGTAGGGAAGAATTTGAACTACATGTTCGCTACCTATAACTATCCCTACCACCTACTACCTCATGAGAATGTTACTTTCTAGGAGGAAACATTTGACATTTTTAAAATCACCAATGTAAGAAATATTTCTAAAATTTCTCTAAAGTACAAGAATCACTTAGAAAAGCAGTTTGCCACTTATCTAGTAAAGCTGCAGCTATATGAACACCCTGACCCAATAATTCAATTTCAAGGGAAATATATATATATATATATATATATATATACACACACACACACACACACATGCTGAGTGGGGGTGAAGGGGAAGGGAGAAACAGAGAGAAGTGTGCAAACACATGCACCAAGACAGATAATCAGGAATGCTCTTAGTATCACTATATGATAGTTCTACACTGGAAGCAACCTAAATGCCCACCCATAGAAAAATGGATAAACAAAGTATGGCAGAGAGATAAGTCACTATGTTGTTATGAGAATGTTGCAAGCAACAACACAAAATGACTCTCACATCATCCTGAATAAAAGTGAGTATGAAGGATACAGAAAGTACAACTCCAAAACTATTTGAACAACTGCAGATATGTTATATATGCTATTAAAGAATACAGAAAGGAGCTGCTTGCAGGTGGAGATTGACTGTATTCATTTTGGAGCTTCCAGAACATTATGGTACACGGCAGGTGCTCAACAAATATTGACTGAATAGATGGATGGATGAATTATAGACACCAGGAAATCTCAAATGGCAAGGAAATCTCTGTGAAGCGGAAGAATGAAAGTCACTAACTTTTCCTGTCTACAGGCAGACAGCAGTTGTAAAGTCAGCCCTAAATTTCAACTAGCTAAAATACATTCTCAGGGGTTATTTCTAATAAATCGTTCTGTTGGGAAACAGGATAGTTTCCGTAATCTTCTCCAAAGTGTAAGACGCTTCTGAGCTCAGTTTTTCATTTACCAGATCCTGCTTTTCCCTTTTGCAACATAGTTGCCAGACTCCTGGCTGTCCGACTATATTAATAATTCCTTAATTTAAATACAAAAACACATGTGTAGCCCTCTTTATGATTTGCCCCCCAAGAGTTCTAAAATGTTGCTCCATTAAAAAGCGCATCTCCGTGCATCCTGCTGTTCGAAGAGCTGGATGCTTTTCTCCTCCTCATTGCCCGTCAGTCTCCCATGGACCATAGGACTGAAATTAGCTATTCATTACATGTGAAGGAGTGCTGGCTGCAGCAGAGCCCTGCGGAGAAAGAGACTGCTATTTTACACATCAATTTCACAACCCAAACATCTGCTACCTTGCTAATATGTATATTTAATGCCGCTACATAACGTGCAGCATTATATGCTGCTCATTGTCTGTTTGTTCTGATATTAGGTACTCTTACGTAGCGCGATTCTAAAATTTTCTCTTTGAAAAAGATGGTTGTTGTCTTTTAGTTATTAGGTCTGCTTCCTCATAGCAGCTCCATATAGAGCCTACAGAATACAGAACATCCCATATAGCATCTATCCAGTAACATCTGACTACACATATACCTGTGGTAGCGACAGCAGGAACCCTGCTATATTAAAAAGTTGTGGCACACCAAATGGTTTGTAGTACCAAAGGGGCACTACTTTGAAACACACTTCCAAACATTTGATGACTGCATTCGTGTGCTAAAGATGCTGTACCTTATCTGGAAATGTTTCTTTAATGCATAGAAAGCTATACTACCTAACGGACAATATTTCACCACCTATGTATTACAGCCATCAAGTTATAATAAGAAATCCCAATCAAAGAATGGGACATAATGAGTTCAACAGCTTCCTGCAAGTTTCCAAACTGCTCAGTGACGGACGCCACTGAAAGCTACCCGACTACTAACGTGAATGAGAGAGGGACCCATCACGGTATGGAGAAGTTGCTAATGATGTGGGTTGAAGACTTGGAATGAAAGTGAATCCCTCTCAGCACATCGATCACTGCTGCTAACGCACAAAGTTTGTTCAAGATGCTTAAAGAAAAAGCTGGACCAGACTTTAATATGATGTTTGAATGAAGTTTGCAAGACGCCCACATCATGTAACATCCTATTTCAAAGCATGCATCATGAACGTTAAGTGACGCATGACCCTATGCTAAAGACAAATATTTGACTAGCATTAGATAAGAAACTGGACATTATTGTTTCAATATATGCACAAATTCAACCTTGAGACAGGGTTAGGGATGCAATTGATTCATAACTCAGGGGCGGCCAGTATATATTCTAATATGTCTACAATGTCCATATTATGTAACATCCTATCTCACAGCATGCATCATGGGTATTAAATGACACATAACTATACTGCAGATCAAAATTCAAGGCTCAGAGTAAGGTAAACAAAGGTGACAAGTTTCAGGTTTGTATTTTGCACATTTACTAATGCAAATTTACTTTGCCTTAGGCTCTTATTCCTGGATACAGTTTTACTTTAGGTTGCCATTGGGGGAGAAAGAGGGCGGGAGGAAGAGGAGGAGGAGGAAGAACTGCAATTTCAACAGATAGTTGTTGGTCAAATCTAGAATACAAGAAATATCCTTCTTCTGGAAATTCTAAACACTTCTGTTAAAAGTCTTATTTCTGGCAAGTCTCTTTTCAGCAATTTATTCTACATTAAAGATAACTTCCGCTTATAAATTGCCCCTGAATAAATTACAACATAGGTGCCTTTAACAACAAATTACTTTCTCCTACTTTAGGAGAAACAGAGGTTTCAGAGTCCTGGCTCCAAGGAAAGAATCTCTCTGAATTGGCTCCAGGGGAAGGCCCTTGACTCTGCAGCTTTTCCTTCCAAGTACCCAAGAGAACATCCCATCTAGCATTGAGCTTGCCCCATCCCTGCCTCCTCCCTGCCTCCCTCCCTCCATCCATCTCTCCCTCCCATCTCTCTAACCCCTTGCTTGTTTAATCTTTGTATCTCAAAGGAGATTGACTCAAGATAGGCCTTACACTAATCCTGCCTCATTAACATAACAAAGACAGCCCTTTCCCAAATGGGATTATAACCACAGGAAGAGAGGTTAGGATTTACAACACGTGTCAGTGTGGGGGTGGGGTGCACATAAATCAATCCATAACAAGTGGTTATAAGGAATGAAATAATATGCTAATATGCTAAACCAGTTTTAAGTTATGTAGTCCTATAGTATAAATGATAATAGCTTTTGTTCATTAACCTTTATACTCAGCAGGAAGCAGTGAATGTTCAATATTTAAGAACCACTATGAATGGCAGGATTTTACCAGTCAAGCCTAAGTGTTAGTAGATTTACAATAAAGAATGAATGCATGTGTTAACAGAATTAAGAGTATCATCCTGGCACAAGAATCTGGAATGCTTTATCACAGTTAGTGTTGCATGATTAATGACTTCTTCAGATTAATACATTTATTCTGGCTTTAGAAACCATCTACATCTGTTAGTGAGCAGCTCCTTTTGTCTTGGGAGGTGACTGGTGGGTTTTATTTTTGAAGGTAGTGTGATGCTTGTGGGTTAGGCCCTGGGCGGCAAATCATAACATCAGCAGATCTAACCCGCCAGCTGCTCCACAGAAGAATGATAAGGTTGTCTGCACCCATAAAGGTTGACAGTCTCAGAAACTGCCATCAACTTGATGACAGTGGACTTGCTTTTGGACTTACGGTGCTGGACACAATTGTGCTGGACTAACCCAGTGGCTGCAACCACGGCCCAGACATAACAACACTTGCTGAGGACGCGGCAGGATGGGGCATTGTGTTCTGTTGGGCAGTGGAGTTGGGACCAACTTGACAACACACAGCAGCAGCAAGAAGCCCTTTGGATGGTTTTGAAGCAACCCTGTGCTTCTACATCGACAATGCTGCAATGCGTCTTTGGCTTGGTTTTCATGGGACTTAAACCAGCCCAGGTACCTGCAGTGTGGGCACCCTGGAGCAGATGCTCAGCCTAAGCCTTCACCTCGTCTCAGATCTTCATCCTGAGACACATCAGAGATCATGGGCAGCAGAAAAGCGGGAAGGCTCCCATCATCAAGAACACTTCAAGCTGAACATCATTTAGTCCTAGAACAGGGGTGTCTTGCTGTTTTCTCAGTGAGGAGCAGAACTAGCTCTATTTCTGAGGAGCAAGGACCATCAAGGCACCTCTGCTTCCAGGCAGGCATCGCAGCAGAAATTCTGCATTCGTTATACGGTTGACCTTAAAACAAGACTGATTTTTGAACTATGTGGGGCCATTTAGATACGGAACAGATTTTTATCTCCCTGTACCTATTTCATGGACTCAAGTGTTGCCGGTATCAGCTTTAAAACACACAATCTTTTACTCACAATTCGTTTAAAGAAAGAAAAATCTGTGCATAAGTGGGTCCTAATAGTTCAAACCTGTGTTGTTCAAGGGTCATCTGTAAATTATAAGCTGATTTTTCCACTGCGAGGGAGGCCAGCACTGCTAACCCCCATGTTGTTGAAGGGTCAACAATATATTCAACATCTATTTTCTCACTAGCAGCTGTGTTCTAGAGGATGCGTGTCACCTAATTTTCCTAGCACAATGCCTAATGCTAGGTAATGAACCAGTACTTGGACAAATTCATGAATGCACATGAGCATAAATGCCAGAAGCAAGTAACCCAAGCCTTAGTCAACTCAAAACAAAAACTGCCATCAAGCCCATGCAGACTCATACTGACCCTACAGGGCATAGAAAATTGCCCCCTGTGGGTTTCTGAGGCTGTAACTCTTTATGGACCAAGAACACCTCAGAGGAAGTGCCATACACTGGGAAGCAAACAGCTAGCATCACATCGGGGGAGAGCTGGCAGTGAGTAGGGCAGCCTCTAAAAACATGTTGTTCATAGTCTGACTGTTAGTACGCGCAGCCTGGAGAAGATTCATATACTTAATGAACCTACCTAGGCAAGATTTTAACAAATAAACTTAAACAACAACACATGTCCAGGAAGAAAAACTAAGTGACACTGGAGGAAATATGCTTCAAGAATACTAGCCTGTAAAATTTAATGTAAGATTACTATTCTGGCAGTGTTCATTTAAAGGATAGGTCAGCTAATGTCCGAGTTGCTACCAGCATCTCATTTGGTGATCATTAAATAGTGACTGGAGGCTTTGTTAATCTAATAATTAATTGCTCATTTTAGATATTCATTCTGGACTAAAGGCCACACAATCACAAAATATTTTTTACTGATATTCCACCCTTTAACCAATGCTTCAAATTGAAAACCAAAACTGCCATCTAGAAAACCACCATCATAAACCAACAACCTTAGAAAAAATAAATTAAGTCTCTTACAAATCAGTCTCATTTAATCAACAATGATTTTAAGATGTAATCCTTAACAGTTGTTTAAAATATGCATAACTAGGTTTGAAATAGTTATCCTGATTTAAAGCAAAAGAACATCTGTTTATGAGTAAGTAAGTATAGTCTGACAGCAATTTGGAACATCTATCAGAAGGAATCAACTACAGGCTTAATAAGCATTATTTGTATTCCACATAATACTCTATTTGTTTTTTCCAGCCACTGCAATAATAAAACACACTCAAACTCATTTAGTAGGTACTAAATTCAAGATACCTCGGCAAAGCGCTGAAAATCCCATTTGGACGTCTCCTAGACTATATAGTCCGACTTTTAAAGTATTCCTACCATCTGGTTACTAGTCTGTGTTTACCAAAACAGTAGCTGTGCACTCATTTTCTGTTGCAGCTGTGGTCAAAACTTTAAATGAATTCACTTGGTTAAATGAAAATTCTTCAAGAGAAAAACAAATATAGTACTTGAATATATACTTAAAATAAATGCTCTGACTGGTTTTAATACCATCCCAACCCCTAAGGGCAAAAATAATAAGATTTTAGGTGGCATTTGAGACATCTAATTATAAAAGGAAAAAAGAGAGACATCTAATTATTTGTATTTTCAACCATCTATTAAAGGACATACCAGTAACCGCATCAAAATTTTCTCCATCTGGAACAAAACTGTGAGATGATATGAGTCCAGTCCTTCATCCTAATAAGAAATGTAACTAGGAGCTCAGATGGCATAGTGGGTTACAGGTTGGGGTGCTAACCCAAGATCAACAGTTCAAAATCACTAGCCACTTCCAGGGATAAAGATGAGGCTTTCCACTCTAGTAAAAAGTTACTAGAAACCCAACCGAGGCAGTGGTGCACAGTCCTACAACCTTGCTGTGAGTCCAAATCCACTCAGTGAAGTGGTCCAGAGAGGTTAAGTGAATAGCCCAAGGTCCACCAGCCAGTTAGTAGCTGAACACTGTCCAGAACCCAGTTTTCTTCTGGTTCCAAGCAGAGAGGTCTTTACACACAATTTTGTTTCATCTGTATTCTGGAATTCAAGTAGTTGAATTGTGTCATGGAAATTCAGAATGGAACACAACCAAGTTAAGATGATCTTAAATGAATAGCTTTTCCAAAAAATATAATAGCCCATGACAAATTATAAAACCAGACTTGTATTTGCTTCATAACTGTGTTAAAAATTTGAAGTACCTATTATCTTATAACTTTATAAGTAAGAATTTTCACTTCACAAACTTTTCCTTTTTCTTTTCTCCCATCCTTAGCACCCCGTACCTGACTCTCCTCTGCGCAAACCTAATCTGCAAACAATCCTATTAACCTGACCAAGAGACTCTTACTCTTAGAATCAAAGGTAATTTCTTAGCTGCTGCTTATATCCTAATGTATCCCATTTCTACAATACTATGTCATGCTGCAAGTTTTCTTGTGAATACAAGAGAACGTCAAACAATTCATGGGAAAAATGGAACTAAAACAAGTGGGATTTTTTCACATCATAGAAAGTCTTTTCCTAATCAGAATGATCAAATATGGGCCCTATCTCCCAAGCAACAAACCTAATACTACACCCTGCTTAGAAAAAACAAGAAAGATTACCCAAAAAACACCTGTGTTGATTACATAATCTCATGTCAACTTGAGGATACTAAGAGTGAATAGGGTGGAATCTAGCCTGTCAATCAAGTCACAGCCTGATGACGCCTCCTGGTGGGAGATACCTCCTGTTCCAGACTATTCTGGGAACTTCCTCTCTTCCTCCTGGAAGATGGGAGATGGGGTGTCCTCTCTCTGATTCACATTCCTGTTGATAAGACACATGGAGCCACACTGATGGCAACCTGAGCCTTAAAGATGCTTCTACCACCATTGCATCCATAAAACTTTCCACCCACAGCCCAGCGATCTTCCACATTCAGCGTCATTGCATGTGTTGCACGTTTATGAAGAGGAATTTATACACTAGTATCGGATGTATAGACTAATAACAGACTTATGGACTTGATCTGGATTGGACAGGGATGTTTTCTTAATATACAATTATTCTTTGATATAAAGCTATCTGTTATACATTTATGAGTGCTTCTGGATTTCTCTAGCCAACCCAGATTAACCCAAAGCCAAATGTATATAAATAAATACGTAAACTCATTGTTAAGCGTGCTAGCAATTTCTCTCAAAAAAGAAAAGGAAAGAAAATAAAACTTCAGAATATAGTGGGAAAATGTTTTAAGCTTATATGTGCTATTGAGTCACTGAATTTGCAAAGGTTGTAGGTGGAAAGCCCTGTTGGGCAGTTGATTCTGTCCTAGTGTCGCTTAGAGTTGAAATTCACTGGACAGCAACAGGTTTGGTTTTTAAGGGGTTGGTATTTATAAGGCAGACTATTGTTTTGTTTCTGGTAATTTAGTGGAGAACAGGAAACCCCAAGGAAGCTCACATCTCAAGCTATTATCTCCTTCCCCACCCTCAAGAGCAAAGAATCAGTGTTAGGGTAATGTCTAGAAGAAAATGGGGGTAAACTAATATCACGATTACAAAGACAAGGGAACGGTAAGATCTAAAAGCACATTTATGTGCATTATCCTGTAGAATGCTCCTGATAAACATCCCTGAACACAGTCTCTGACTAAGCCAGACAAGCCGTGCTACTCTCACTGGACGGGTCAGGCCTGCATGGAGGTGGTGCAGTGCGTTAGGTACATCAGGCAACAAAACCTAGGCAGCCAGCTGTGAAACCCTCTCCCGAGAAACCCAGCATGATGATGCCAAGGCCAGCAGTGACTCCAAAACGCTGTCTTGTTTCACTCCATGACGGATGTTCACTTAATTCACAACAGCAACAAAAGCAGAGGACTGTGCCACCCAACTCGCCTCCTGTTTGGAATCTCTGGTCTCCTACCTAACCCTCGCCAGCTTGGTGGCACCGCTGAATTTGAGCCGAGTTTGGGGCGGAGACGCCAGGCAGGCCCGTGTCCTGCTGTGGAGTCTCCAGCTCCCTGTGCACAGGTGGTCAGGGTTCCGTTCACTGATTCTTGCAAAACTCAAGCCTGGCACAGGCCAGAGTTTAATTTAATGTTTTGGAGAAGATGTGAACAAAATTGTTTTGAAATTCCCTTTAAAAACAGCCTGTTGTATTAGAACAAATAGCAGCTTGTTCCTATCATTCCTTTGTTTGACAAGTCTGAGCTGGCTAGAAAGGTCATTTATGCCTGAAAGCATCAAATTAACATTTGAAGACATGAATTTTAAAAATGGCTATTTGCTTCGACTCTGGGAATGGCTAATGTTGTCCAGGGGGGCGGGGAGAACAAGAAGAGGAAGAAAGAAAGGCAAAAATGCACTGTCCTCTTTAGCAAGCCCATCCCCCCCCCCCAAAAAAAAAAGATCCCCAAACAATAAATGACAACAAAAAAAACCCAACTTTTCTCTGGCAAATTGAGCTCTGGTTTTATGTCTATGATAACATGTGCTGTCTTATTTTAAGCCTCATTATTTAACTGAAGAATTAAAATGGTAGCTAAAATGGTCACACTCTCGAGCAGTCCAGTAAAAATTCACTGTGGGCTTACCATCAGGTGTACTTCTGGGACATCTTAAAGAACAAGCTCCTTCCTTCTACTTCCCTTCTTCCCTAATGCCAGCCAATGACTAAGCAGCATTAATCCCAATTTATTGAGTATTGTCTGAGTTCAAAAAAGGGCGCGTTGGTTGGTTCATGGCAAAGTGCTTTGGCAAGTTGCCTGTTAATCGAATGGTTCATACTCATCATACCCATCTTGCTCTGTGCTTCTGGAAAGATTACAGCTTTGAGAATCGTATGGGGAAGTTCTACTCTGTCCCATATGGTTGCTATAGATACAAATCAACTTAATAGCAAGGGATTTTCAACTGCTTTAAATAAAGTTCATCCTTCCCCTAAATCCATATATTATTTTCAAAACAAGTCTGTGTTTCTATGTGTTTGAAATATGAACAAACACTATGCATTGTAACCTTCAACTATAGACCCAGTCCAGATCAGAAAATATCTTTATTTCATTGGTAAAGTCCAGGAATCAGGGGTTTGACATTCACCGTTCAGCCTTGGGAAAAGCATTCATATCTACTATACTTGTAAGTAATCTTCTTCTATACTGGAAATGCCACACCAGCTTCTATAATATTGTGGAGGAAGAAGAAAAGTCTGAGGTGGCAGTCACCTAATCTGGTGCTAATTTGAGGATTATGAGTGTAGGGATGGGGTCTAACCCTTCAGTCTGGAGGTAGCCAATGACACCTCTGTATGGGCATGACTTTCTCCCAAGAATTCTGGGAAATCTGGCTGTATTTTCCTTTTGGAAGTGAGAGACTCACTCCTCAGTCCCTTGGAGATGCTCTACTGACAAGAAACGAGGCTGACTCTCTGGAAGACATTACAACTGACAAGACACATGGCAGCATGCTGATAGACTCTGAGCCCTGGAAACTGAAGAAGCCATGGGAGACCCCAGCCAGATGTAGAAACAGAGATGTTTCTACAACCACTGGATACACAACTCTGGCCCACTGGCCTATGATTGTCCTGGTGTCATTGCACATGCTTCGTGAGTTTGAAGAGGACTTATGGATTAGTATCGGACATATGGACTAATGTCGGACTTATGACCTTGGACTAGACTGGAATGTTTTCTTGATGTACAGCTGCTCTTATATATAAAGCTCTTTCTTATACACCTATAAGTTTCTATGGATTTTGTTTCTCTAGTCTCCCCGGACTTACACACCTGGTGAACCATTTCAGAAGATCAGCCATGGAGATTCCTGCATCATATATGTACTGACACTCATGACACTACTGACACTACTGACATCATATATGCAACATTCATGAGAATGACGCAGGCGCAGGCACACAGCATCCTGTTCTTGAGTCAGGGGCTGGCTTGATGGCAGCTAACAATTTTATAGAAAATAAGATTTGGCAATATTATGAATTGTTTCAAATATTATAGAAAAAGTTTAAATAGAAAGAAGTGTGTGAAACATATCTAAACTATCACTATCATGAATTTAGAATGAACCCTGAGATCACAAATATTATTTAAATCATTAAACCTGCCTATGATATCATAAAGGCATTACTAACAAAACTATTTCAACACTGCTTCCTCGAGTCACTTCTTACCTCTCCTCTTCTTGTATTTCCTCCTCACCTTCCCAATACTTGCTTACCTGTAACAACCTGACTTCTATTCCAAGCATTTCCATGGTCATGGTTCTCTAAGGAGCCATTAACAATCTTATAAACGCATAGCACAAAGCCTCCATGTCCTTGACTTCTTCACAGCATCTGATACTACTCACTACTCAAGCAAAATCCTTGGATTTGGCGTCTGAAACATTGCACTGAAATAAATAATTCCCCTACTGCAAAACATCTTTTCTCCATATCTCCATATCATGCTTTTTTTTTATTATCTATGTTGTCTTTTATTCTTTATCTCACACACACACACACACACACACACACACACACCACCACCACCACCACCACCACCACCACCACCACCATCACCCTAATCATGGGGTGTATTAGGGAAGCTCATAGGTTACAAGATGGCAAGGACACAGTTCTTTTCTCTACTATGCTGGCAGGAAGGTCCCTCTGGTTCTCCAACTGCATCATGTGATCCCTTGTTCCCTTGTGTTCCCTCTCTGAGGTCCTGGGAGCTCACCTACTTCTCTGCCTCATGCTTTCTGCACTACTGCAATGTCTGGTGCCTCTGCCACTTCAGCTAGTGACCTCTCAGGTGCTCTGCTGGTGGCTTTTCCTCTTGGGATTTCTTCTCTCTGCTTTTTTTTAAAGAGTCCCTCCCCCGTTTTATGAAAGCTGTTCTAGTTCCATCACAATCCATACATATATCCATTGTGTCAAGCACTTTTGTATATATGATGCCATCATCATTTTCAAAACATTTTCTTTCTCCTTAAACCATTGGTATCAGCTCTTCATTCTCTCTCTCTCTCTCTCTCTCTCTCTCTCTGTCTCTCACACACACACACACACACACACACACACCCTCCCAAACACTTGAAAATTTATAAATGTCTTACACTGTTGTCTCCTTTTACCCACCTTTCTGTTGTCCATCCCATTGGGAAGGGGTTATGTGTAGATTACAGTGATCAGTTCCCCCTTTGTACCCCCACCTTCCCCTTCCCCTCCTGATACGCTACTCTCACTATAGGCCTGAGGGGCTTATCTTTCCTGGATTCCCTGTGTTTCCAGCTCTTTTCTGTACCAGTGTATATGCTCTGGCCTAGCAGATTTGTAAGGTAGAATTGGGGTCATGATGGGAGCATGGAGGGGGGTGGGGTGGGGGGTGGGGGGGGAGGGGAAAGGATTAAAGAATTAGAAGAATGTTGTATGTTTCATCGGTGCTATGCTGTTCCTGACTGGCTCATCTCTTCCCGGTGACTCTTTTTGTAAGGAGATTGCCAATTGTCTACAAATGGGTTTTGGGTCTCCACTTCACGTTCTCCCTCATTCACATTGATAGTACTTTTTGTTCAGGGTCTTTGATGCCTGATACCTAATCCCATTGACACCTAATGATGACACAAGCTGGTGTACTTCTTCCATGTGGGCATTATTGTTTCTCAGCAAGATGGCCCCTTGTTTCTCTTCAAGTCTTTAAGACCCCAAACAGTATCTTTTGATAG
>PVJH01012535.1:0-64057 GCA_004026705.1 Nesogale talazaci | reverse complement strand
CCTTAATAGTATCATCATTACAAACACATAGGAAAGAAACTGAACCTGTAAGTAATTCTAGATGCTAGGTCAAGGGAAAACACCTCCATAAATTTTTTTTTTTTTTGGCATCACTGCTCACCAGTGGTGGGAGTAGGAGGCCCAGCCCCACTGCTGGAATTGAACCTCCGTCCCAGTGGGCCGCAGTCCCGCGCACAACCACTACGCCACCGGGGCTCAGCCCCTCCCTGCCATCCTTCTGTAAGGGGATGTCCATTACCTACAGATGGGCTCTGGATCCCCATCCTGTACTCCCCCTCATTTACAATGATAAAATTTTTAGCTATTTGATGGCTGATACTTGATTTTTTTTTTGGCACCTTGTGGTCCCACAGGCTGGTGTGCTTCTTCCATGTGGGCTTTGTTGTTTCTGAGCTAGATCGCTGCTTGTTTACCTTCAAGCCTTTAAGACCCCAAAGGATATATCTTTTGATAGCAGGCACCATCAGTTTTTTTCACTACATTTGCTTATGCACACATTTGTCTTTAGTGATCATGTCGGGAAGGTGAGCGTCATGGAATGCCAATTTAATAGTACAAAGTGTTCTTGCATTGAGGGAGTATTTTGGTGGAGGCCCAATGTCAATCTGCTCCCTTAATACTATACCTATAAATATAAGCACATAGATCTATTCCCCCATGACCATATATAAATATTTTTACCTATGGACATGCCTGTATTTAGACCTTTATAAATGTTCTTTGCCTCCTAGTTATTTCCTCTTGTTCCACAATCATACTTAGCCTTCTTTTGGGTTTCAATAATTTCTTTCGGTTACCTTACCCTGCTCAGTTCCTACCGGGCCTCTCACACAATCCTTGTCACTGATTTTGAATCACTTTTTGCACCCTTGACCCTGGGTTGGTTAGCACCATCTCCTTTTCCACATCTCTCCTTCTCCCCCACGCCCCCCGCCGCGCCAGAACCATCGATCCTATTGTTTGCTCCTCCAGACTGATCGACCAGTCTATCTTATCTAGATAGACCTGCAGAGATAATAATATGCACAAAAAACAAGACATTACAAGACGAAGTGACAAAACAGCAAGAAAAAAATGTGTAAACAATATATATAAATAAAAAATACAAATGAAAAAGAAAATCCTGTAAATAGTTCAAGGTCTTTTTCCTGAGGTCGAGTCCGATGGGGTTTCATACCCTGGTCCCCAAATCTATCCTTGACATTCCCTTGGGACCTCCATGCTCTAATCTCCCCCTGCTCTGTTGCATGTCCTTAGTGTTTTGTCTTAGGATGGTGGGGTCTGAGTGGGTTCAATCTAGATAATGTGTCTCCAGGGTTGTGGGTCCCCCCCACCAAGGCCTTGTGTCAGCAAGAGGCATCGTGTCTCATAGTGGAGCTGGCCATATGGTCCTCTCTGTGCCTTGGCTGTTCTGAGTGGGGAGATCATCCTCAGGACTTGGTGGGCTAAGATGCGCTCCACTCTCTCTTCCTCCCCCTTCATTTGTTCCTGTGTACTCTGGTCAGACATGTCCCTCTTCCCCAGCGGCAGATTCAATGCTGCCCCCTAAAATAAATTCTTCTGGCGGGGAGGAGCAGCTGTCCACATAGGTGAGATTGGGACTGGGCTCTCAGACTCCTCCACTGACTCTCTGATCATGCTATCATGCTGCATTCACGTTCTGGAACCCTAGTTTTAAGTTCGGTCCCTTTTAACCTGTGGTAATATAAACATGCCCTCTAAGCATTGCTATCCCCTCCCCCCTTTTTTAATTTGGCTACCATATGTAACCCTGGATTTGGTCTGGCCCCTGTCATACATACTACCTGGTCCCCACCCTAGGGATTTTTGTATGCAGTAGATTTTTCCCTTTGTGCCTTTTGCATTTTCTTTAAAGCTTACCTCAGCGGACTCATGTTGTACTTATCCTTTTGCACTTGTCTTACTTCACTTGGCATAATTTACCCCAGTTATTTCCATGCAGCAATATGCTTCATTATTTCATCACTGCTTTTCTATAATGTGTAGTATTTCACTGTATGTATGTACCACAGTTTTCTAATCCACTCATCTATTGATGGAAATTTGGGTTGTTTCAAGCTCCTTGTAATTGTGAATTGTGCCGCAATGAACATTGAAGCCAAGATGTCTAGCAGTGGTTTGTTTCTTGTCTCTTCTGGGTATATGCCCAGTAGGAGGATTGCTGGGTCATACGGTAGCTCAATCTCCATCTGTTTTAGAAATCGCCAAATCAATTTCCATAGAGGCTGTGCTTAATGTAATATTCTTGAGTTTCATCTCTATTGTAACATGTATCAGAATTTCATTTATTATTATGGCTGTATGGTATTTCATTGTATGTTTGCACCACCCTGTTAATGGAAATTTGGGTTGTTTCCATTCTCTGGCTCTCGTGATGTTGCATTAGTTTTTGAAAACTGAAATTTAACATAGTGTATCTATAGAAATTCTCACTAAACTTAAAGTAGCCATTTTAATACAATATCACCTCTCCTGGTATGGTGTGCTTCATTTAGTCCCACTGATATTTCTGCCTGGCTAACCCTAGTCTAGGAACCCCTCTGGTTAAGAACTCAGCTGCATGAGGGTGGCTGTTGTGCTCCCTTAAAATCACATAGCCTAGAAATCTATTAAGAGCACGATATTGCCACATAGGATTGTTGCCATTCTTGCTAGGTGCCATTAACTTGGTTCTGGCCTGTATCAACCTTATGCACAATGGAATGAAACATTGCCTGGTCCTGTGCCATCTTCAAAGTTTTTCCTATTCCTGAACTACTGGGTCATTCCATCTCATTGAGGACCTTCCTCTGTTTTGCTGGCCCTCTACATTACCAAACATTATGTCCTTCTCCGGAGACTAATCTCTTCTGACAACATATCCAAAATATATGTAAGACCAAATATCACCTTGTCTTTAAGAAGCACTCTGGCACTACTTCTTCAGTAACAGATTTCTTTGTCCTTTTGGAAGTACAAAGTACTTTCAATGTTCTTCCTCCACAGTCCGATTAAATTCTAGGAATTGATTTTAAAGAAAATATAAATACTTATTTATATATAATATGGTTATGGATAAAACGGTGTCCCACCCACCCCCAAATTTTGTGTTGTAAATCTTAGCCTCTATGCTTATAGCTAGTGTAGGATACATCTTGACTCAATCTCTTTTGAGATGTACAAGAGATTAAATAATCAAGCAAAAAGATCCCTATGAAATCAGAAAACTGAAGCTGAGGAGAAAGCGCCTTCTCCAAGAGCTGACACAAAGAGAGATCCTTCCCCTGGAACCAATACGTTGAATTCAGACTTTAAGTTTTCTAAACTAAGAAAATAGATTTATGCTTGTCAAAGCCACTACTGGCAGTATATTTGTTATAACAACACTACTTAACTAAGACAAATATTGGCTGAAATGTGTTTTGTAGAAATCAGAAGAAAATCCCATTTTTATTTAGTTGTATGACTTATTTCACAAATGGATAATTCTAACACATCAGTAATCATATATTATTGTATATCTAATCACACAAAGATTAAGTGAAAGAAATTAAAGGAGGCAACAGGGTAAATAGTCTAAGTTTGGTTGAGATGAAATAGACAAAAATAAGGAGTAGAAATAAGAGAGTAAGAGAAGAAAAGAGAGAGAAAGGGAGAAAGAAATTAAAATAAGAAGTATAAGGACCAACAGTCCTGGAGGGACTTTGGGAAGAATGAGGTGGGGGAAGGGAGTAGTGAACAAACAATGCATAGACAGGGAACAACCAGGGAGTAGAGGTATATGCATATGTTAATATATTATTCATAAAATAGATATATTGGCCCATGTACATATATTTACATGGCAATACACTGAGGTTGTGGATGGGCTTTAGGCCTGCTCATGTCCTCCCTCAATGAAAGAACACTTTGCTCTACCAAACTGGCATTTTGTGATGTCCACCCTCCCAGCCCAATTGCTGAAGACAAAATGGGCACATAAGCAAATGTGGTGAAGAAAGTGGATGATGCTCAGTTATCAAAAGATATAGATTCTTAAAGACTTGAAGTTAAACAAGCAGTTGTCTAGCAGAGAAGCAACAAGCCCACATGGAAGAAGCAGACCAGCCTGTGTATTCATGAGATATTGCTGGGACAGGCTAATAGGCAACTGAAGATCCAAAACAAACAAACAAACAAACAAACAAACAAACAAACACACAAACCATATTGTTGAGAATAGCACAGGTTGCAGTAGAGATCCTAAGCTAATCTGTAGACAATGAGACATCCCCTCACAGAAGGATAGCAGGGAAGAGATGAATCAATCGGGTGCAGTAAAGCACCGATGAAACACACAATACTCCTCTGGTTCCTTGAGACTTCCTTGTGCTCCTGACCTCACTATCATGACCCTAGTACTCCCTTTCACCATGGGCTAGACCAGAGCATGTACACTGGTACAAATAAGAGTTCATGACACACAGAATCCAGGAATAGGAGTGGAATATCAGGAGGGAAGGGAGAAGATGGGAAGAGGAGGGGAGGAAGGGGAAACCAATAATGATGATCAATACATAACTGCACACACACCCCTTCCAGGAGGAAAAACAACAGAAAACATGGAGGAAGGTATATAGCTGCTAATGTAAGATATGAGCATAATAGTAATTTATAATTACTATTGGTCAGTGGGGGGGGGGGAGGGAAGGAATTGACACCAAGGGCCCAATAGAAAATAAATGTCTAGAAAATGATGGCAGCATATATACAAATGTGCTTGATACAACCAATGTATGGAATGTTGTAAGAGCTGTAAGAGCCCTCTATAAAATGCTTTTTTAAAAAAAGTGTAAGGATACACCAAAAATGGTATTCTGTGTCGGGGCCTATTTTTTCTTATGCTGCTTGTTAGTTACTGTTAAGTTTGATTCATGGTGTGATCCTGATCTTAGTATAAGCGCATGTACCATCTTCACGATTGTTGCTATGTCTGAGTTCATGTCTTCGGCTGTTATGCCAATCCATCTCACTGAAGGTTTCCCTTGTATCCCTTACCTTCTGATTTACCAGTGAGCATGTCCTTTGCTACCCACTGATAATGTGACCAAAGTAAGCCAGCCAAGCTCTCACCACCCTTGCTTCTATGGGGAAATCTGGTGTTTTCTTCTAAGCATGATTTGTTTGATCTTCTGACAGTCACAGCATATTCAATATTCTCGACCAACATCACAATTCAAATGCATTAGGACTTCTGCCTTCTTTTTTCCTCATTGCTCAGCTTTCACATATAGAAGTTCTTTGTACTTATTGGCAATTTATTCTTTATGGAAGTTATTTTCCATTAGTGGGAATATTAGTATAATTTAAACACACATGGCTTAAACATGACTCAGATGGGAGTCCTGTACATAGCCACCCTTTCTCTGGCCCTTCCCCATTCTCAGGATTGTGGGTGGCCAGGCCCCACCTCCCCAATGGTTTGAAGTACATTCTTGAGGGCTTTCCCATCACTTGCTATTTCATAGGTCCAAGCACCATGGGTTAAAAGCAGGGGAGGAGGGATATGGATGGGCAGGATGGTAGAATGCTTGGCTCTCCATGTTCTCCTATTACTAACACAGGCATGTGAACCAAACCAAATCTCCTGTTACAGAATATTTTTTGTTTTCAGAACAGAAAATACTGAGTCTACAGGAAAAGGATAAAGCCCTGAAGGGTTCTGGAGGCTCTAAGTGGGTTAGTTCAATCCATGGCTTTACATTTTTGGTCAAAATAGTTGAAATGTTTGCTTCCTGTTGAGGAGTTGTGAGCATGTGCTGTCCAAATGGGGCTGTTTTGCTGAGCCTCGGGCAGCGTGGAGCTGGGGGACCAGGCAGGGCTGCTGAAGCACCACCAGCCTTTCGATTTCGGTACCGGTCGTGGGATGTCTGTGCCCTCTTCCATAATAATGAGCAACATTTACTCAGTAATATTCTGTATGCTGTATTTGCACACACATATTGCATAAATTATGTGGGTTTGGTCAACTCTGACTGTAAAAACCCTTGTGTGTTCCTTTCTTGTGTACGCTTTAAGCATTATATATATATATATATACACACACACATGCATTATTAACATGAACCTGCTATAGAAGAAAATATAGTAATAGCATGGTGTTTGAGGAATTTCACCATTCACAGGTGGTACCCTGGGGAGGGCATCTAGTGGAGGCCTAGAAAGAAGCCAAACGGGTTCTGCCTTGGCACCCAACCCACCTCTAGAGTAGTCAGAGCTGCTTCACAACTATCTTTTTAAAATATATATTACACTTCAGGGCACACTTTTCTCTGAATTTCAATGACCAGCTGGGGATCAACCAGGTCAGTTATGTAACTTTGATATTCTTTGTAATAAAGTCTTATCCTAAGCACAACTAATTTATAATTATTTTCTAACTGAAGACGGCATTGATTCCCTAGGCCCTTCCTCCCATTCTCAGTGCGGTTATTTATTCATATAGAGAGGGATGTCATCTTTGGGTACAGCCTCGAAAGTAAGACTAATATATCCACCAGACCAAGATGTGTTACTCATCTCACAGAGAGAGCAGGGAATCCACAAACCTGGCATTTTGACAAGGCACCTGGCACCAATTAATCCTGGCCCTGGGTAAGTGGCTTTATGCAAGAGCTCGCTAAAACGAAGGAGGGCTATTTTGGGCTTTTTGCTTGAGTTTTATTGGGTATTTTCTTTCCATATGAGGAAATGGCTCATAGGACTATTATTCTCCATGGTACCTGCTACTTAGTAGTGATGCCATCAATGTCTGCACATGCATCTACGCATGCAAAGTCCTTTGGTAGTGGCTATCCTCATCTTAGAAGTACATTGAATGAGGGATAATATATGCCTTCCTTTAGTTCTTAAAATACCAGCACCCAAACAGAGTTTCCAAGGATGTCTAATTGGCAAGCTTAAATATTCCCTCCTTTTCAGGAAGTAAGAAAGGAGGTAAGAAGAAAGAGAAGAGGAAGGGAAGGGCAGGTAAGGAAAAAAGGAGAGAAGATAAATTAAGACCCACATATTTTATTTAGAGCAAGTTTAAAAAAAAACCATTTTATTGGGGGCTCGTACAACTCTTATCCCAATCCATATATTCATCCATTATGTCAAGCGTATTTATACATTTGTTGCCACCATCATTCTCAAAACATTTGCTTTCTACTTGAGCCCTTGGTATGGACTCCTCGTCCCCCCACACTACCAACCTTGATAATTCATAAATCATTGTTATTTTGTCTTTACCCCCTTTTCTGTTGTTCATCCCCTAGGTATGGGGCTTTATGTAGATTCTTGTAATCAGTTCCCCCTTTCTAACTCACCATCCCCCCCCCCCACCCGGTATCTCCACTCTCACCACTGGTCCTGAGGGATTCCTGCCTTTTACAAGATCTCAAATTCACTGTGAGAGACAAGATAGGTTCACACATGTCTCATGGTTTGACCCCGCACTCCATCTCACGCCTAAGGTCTGATAACTATAAAATAAGTTACTGAGATGTGAGAAAAGGACATGTGCAAAGAAGATAAGACCATTATTCAAAAATATATTTGAGTACCTTTTCTATGCTGGCTACTGGCTCAGTTCTTTGGGATGGGGGAGGGGGCGTGGGGATCATTACTAGCAAGAACCTGGAGTGGAACACAGCCACAGATACCTGCTCATTTGCACCTCTTGGATCCAGAAGACAGCTATGACATCAGAGAAGCAGAGTGAAGGACTGAACCAGCAGCCAGAGCATGGATCAGAGCGAAGGACTTCTTAACTCACAGAGCAGTACAGCTGAGTGCTTTTGTGAAAGACATTGGCTGATAGATTGGGTTGACTCTGGCCACTTAATTGGGCAAGTTGGGCTTGATGACACACAAAAGGGGAGTTGAGCACCTTCACGCTAAGAATTACTGGAGTAGCATGCTTCTGGGCACTGAATTGAGACATCTGAGTTTGCTGACCCATGGAACTTGAGATGAATGCCTGTAGGTTGATGTTTCCAACGGAATGGTATGTACCTTTAGGCATTTATTAGCAAACCTGAAAGAACTTTATAACTTATCCTGATAAACAACTCTCCTGAGCATTTCTCACTGATATCATAATTTTTTTATATCATAGCTTATTATCTTCCTTAATAAATCTTTTAATCATGATTTTTTGGTCTGTGAGGTCTGTATAACCACTACAATGGATATTAGAACCCAGAGAAATAAAATATACAATATTAATTCAGTCAACACACCTTGAATTCCTATATTTGTTAACACACTTTGCTCAGGTTAGTTGATCTCCTGGGGAGAACTGGAAAAATAGCAACCACATTGTGTTCACTGTTGCTATTCAACTATCTATTCCTATCCTCTCTTGCGGAGAGTTGTTTTTTCTCTCTGAAATTTCATATCCCACTCATATTTGGAGCTAGCTGAAGACTTATAGCTTTTCTCAGTTTTAAAGGATCCTCACAGGACAGCACTGACACTGCAGCTCAGGGAGAGGGGCACTTCTGCCCAGGAACAAATTAAGAGAGAAGGAGAGAGAGTGTGTAACACTCCTGACCTGTCAAGCCCCAAGGACTGCATTCTGTCTCAGAGCAGCCAAAGCACAGAAAGTACCATAGGGCTGGTTCCATCACAGGCCTGGCATCCCTCACTTATCCATAGAGCTATGGGGATAACAGTGGAGATACTGTGTGTGGATTGTGCCTGATCTGACCCTAAAACACCCAGGTGAAACATGAGGGGTATTCAACAAAGCAGCAAGGAGAGCAAAGCATCGAAGTCCGAGAGGAATATAAAAAATAGACTCAACTGGAAAAGACTCATAAAGGTCAACAGACATACCTGGGACTATTTATAGGCTTTTATTTTTTTGCTGTTGGTCTTGGTGTTGTTGTCTTGTTTTCTTTTGCTGTTATATTTTTCTTTGTCTTGTTTTCGTGCTCATTATTGTCTCTGCATATCTCTCTAGAGAAGATAGGTGGGATAAACAATCCAGAGGAGAAAATAACAGGACTGATTGTTCGGGGTGGGGGTGGGGTGTCACAGGAGAGGGAGAGGCAGGGGAAAGGACAGAGGATGTCAACCAATCTAGGGACAAGGAAACAAGTGATCTAAAATCAATAGAGAGGGGGGCATAGGATGTCCGTGGGGCTTGATAAAGGGCAATGTAGCTGAGAGGAATTACTGAAACTTAAATGAAAGCCGAACATGATAGTGTGACAAAGGGAAAGCAAAAGGAAATGCAGGAAAGAAGTAGGGGCCAAAGTACATTTATAGAAGTCTAAATACTGGCCTGTACATATGTAATTACATTTATTTATAATAGGGAAATAAATTTATGTACATGTATTTATTTGTTAAGCAGTAAGGCAACAGATGGACACTGGAGGGCAGGGAGTACTCAAGTACTCTCTCAATGCAAGAACACTTTGTTCTAATAACCCAGCTCACCAAAGAAAAAATGGGTGCACAAGCAAGTGTGATGAAGAAAGCAGATGGTGCCCATCTATCAAAAGACGTAGTGTCTGAGATCTTAAAGGCTTGAAGTGTCCATCTAGCTAAGAGATAACACAGCCCACATGGAAGAAGCACATCAGCCTTTGTGATCATGAGGTGTCAAAGGCATCAAAGAAACACAACAAAAATCATATTGATGTGAATAAGGAGTAGGGTGGAGTGGGGACCCACAGTACATCTGTAGACAATTGGCCATCCCCGTGCAGAAGAGCCACAAGGAAGAGCCAAGTCAGTCAGGGTGCAGTATAGCACTGATGGAACCCATAACTTTCCTCTAGTTCTTTAATACTTCCCCTTCCCCACACCATCACGGCCCCAATTCTACCTTTCACATCTGGCTAGATCAGGGTATGTACACTGGTATAGACAAGAACTCACAAAACAGGGAATCCAGCACAAGTAAACCCCTCAGAACCAATAATGAGAGTAGCGATACCAGAAGGGTGTGGGGAAGGTTGGGGGAAGAGGGGGAACTCCTCCTAAGGGTCAACATATTACTTAGAGGGAGAGAGAACAGAAAAGGGAATGAAGGGAGGCTGTGATTGGTGCAAGACATGAAGAAAATAATAATTTATAAAGTATTAAGGAATCATGAGGGAGGGAGGTTGGGGAGGTGGTGGGAAATGAGCTGATACCAAGGGTTCAAGTCAAAAGAAAAATGTCTTGAAAATGATGATGGCAACATATATACAAATGCGCTTGACACCAATGGATGAATGTATGAATTGTGATAAGAGCTGTAAGAGCCCCCAGGAAAATGATTTTTTTTTAAAGTATCACATTCACCCACCCCCTTATCTCAGTTGCCTGAGAGGCAGCTACCCACTTATGTTTTGTTACTTAACCACTTTAGGAGTTTATTTCTATTCTCTCCCTATCTTTTCTTTAAGAGAAACAGGCTATTTTCTTTTGAACTAATGATTTAAAAAGTTTACCTCAATTACCAGATCTTGCATAACATCTGGTCTTTAAACAATAGATGCTTGATAAGCACTCAATGAATATAAGTAAACTTAACTCTCTTCTTTTTTATCTTTTTTGTCCTAGGAAATAGGAAAAGAGAGACTGAGGTTATCTCTATTCTTATAGCTTTAGCTACTAGCCTGGATGTACAATTATCTTCAAGGTATCTTCAAATTTGTAGAGCACAATCTATACAGGGTAGGTGATGTTAATTGCTATTGTTTAAACACGGCCATCCTGGGATGCCAGATGCCCAGTTCTTTCATGGGACATCATCTTCTTCAGACATAGTGGTGATCTTTTAGAGATCAGAGTTCATTTCTTCTCAGGAGTACAATATGTAAACAATGGAGAAGAAAAGATAGATTAAAAAGATAAAATTAAGCAAAGTAGCTATAAAATGATAGATGTTAGAGACATTTGTTTATTAATTAAAATTAGTCTCAAAATATGAGTGGTTTTCACAAGTGAAATATATCTCTAGTAATCTTAAAAATCAAAGATAATTGCCAAAATGGGATTTGAAGCTATGTCATGTAGAGAGTACCATTAGTTTTGAAGGACAAGTTGTTTAACATCTTCTTAATTTGTGGTTTTGAGTACCCACCTCTTAATCTCCCATGTGAAACAGTCGCACTGATTCAACAATTTAATTTTCATCCCTTATTTGGTTTATGAATGTCTACTAGAATTAGGGTGCAATAGCACAATTTGTCACTGTCTCACATGCAGTATTGTGTTTGAGCCTGTAGACAGACAAGCTTAAATTAGTGTCTTGTATATTAATGGTGTAAGTTCCAAAAGGTGCTTTTATTGAAAGTGAGAGATAAGGTTCATAATAAGGAGGAAAGATTGAAAAGACGTGCCACTTAGAGAAAGAACTTACTTGATCTTCTTCAGGGTTTCTGACCAGTTTGAATCCACTCCATCATGGCAGAAAGAAGCCAGGCCCCTGTACATGGGGCACAACAACTTACTCTCTTTCAAGTCAGATTTGGATCCGAGTAAGACTGAGGCCATGGGGCCCTGCGCAAAGATGGTGGCTGACCAAGCCACATTCAAAGGAACATTGGCAGTTGCCATCTATCACACATTCAAAGGAGCATGGGCAGTTGCCATCTATGCTGTCAATTGCTGCCTTTTTTCTACTGGGGTCAAAATCTGGCACCCAAGAAACTTTGTCAGTATACAATACATATGTTGCCCTTCATCCATAATTAAACCATTTAGTACAGGTTGGAAGCTTTAGCTTTCCTGCCCTCTCTCATTGGGTCAAGTTCCTCATGGATGTTGGCAGGTAAGTTTTTACAGTCTAAGTAGGAAAACCAACCATATTTTAAACTCCATGATAGACTGCCTACCTCTTCTTGTAGTTTTAGGGACGATAGGGAAAACGGCTATTCTTGATTGATGACTTTGAGTGTTGTGAGGTCCTCATCTTAGAAAGACTGATCTCCAGCTTAGATGCTTCTTCAGATTGGTTGCTCCCATGCACCTCTCAATCAGCTTGTTCAGCCTCTGCCCCGGGCCTTAGAAAGGTTTCTGAGGGTTTAACAGGATGCCACAGAGGTTCATGTGTCCTCCCAAAGATTGCGCCTAGATAGACTTCTCCAGGGCTCACCCTGGTCTTCCTTCCTTCCTTCCTTCCTTCCTTCCTTCCTTCCTTCCTTCCTTCCTCCCTTCCTTTCTTTTTTGCCCTTGTCTTATGATAACATGATGGTCCACCCATTTCTTTCTTTTTCCCCCAGTTTCTAGAACTCTCAGTATCTTTTTTAATTGTTTATTTAAAAAAATTTAAAAATCATTTTATTGGGAGCTCATACATCACTTTTCACAATACATAAATACATATATTGTGCCAAACACCATCACTGCTGCTATCATCATTCCAAATATCTGCTTTTCCACGTGAGCTCTTGATATCAGCCCCTCATCCTTTCTCTTCAGTCCTTGTTCCTCCTTCCACTACCAACCCTCAATAATCTACAAATTATTATTGTTTTGTCATAGCTCACACTTCCTGATGTCTCCACTTGCCCACTCCTCCAATGTCTGTCCTTCCAATAGGAGGTTATTTGTAGATCCTTGTAGTTGGCTCCCCCTCTCTGCCCCACCTTTCCTCCACCCATCCAGTAGCTCCACTCATACCACTGGCCCCAAGGGGTTCATCTGTCCTGGGTTCCCTATATTTCCAGTTCCCATCTCTACCAGCGTACCTCCTCCAGTTCAGCTGGATTTGTAAGGTAGAGTTGGGACCATGGGAGTTGCAGGGAAGAAGCCTTCAGGAACTAGAGGAAAACTATATGCTTCATCGCCACCTCACTGTACCTTGACTGGTCTGTCCCCTCTGAGGTGTCCAATTGTCTGCAAGCGGGTCTTGGGTCCCCACCCTGATCTCCCCTTCATCCATAGTGATGTGATTCTTGTTCTTTGATGCTTGATATCTGCTCCCTAGTGAGCATACAGGCTAGTGTGCTTCTTCCATATGGGCTTTGCTGCTTTGGGGCTAGATGTAACTGATGTTATGACCAGGGCATAGAGAGACAAGGTGAGTTGTTCAATATTTTCAGAACCAGTAACTGGTCCAGCTGGATTCAGAACCAAAGCTTTTTGACTCCCGAGTCTGTGCTCTTCACCATGAGGTTAAACACAAGGAATCTTCAAATTATTCATTAAAAATGAAATGAAAAGATAACGAAAAATGGCACAACCACTGGTAATAACACTTCTTCAAAATGCTGCGGCTAAAAATACTCTACGATGCAGCAAGCCCTCTACTTGGTGTGTGCCCTAGAGAAATAAGAGGCATGAGGAGTCAAGATTTTTCTCTCTTCCCAAGGAAATAGGACGACCCTAGGGAAGGGAGCCATGAGAAATCGCAACCAGCGTGAGTGTTCTCCAAGCTGGGGAAACGTCTCCCTCTCATCTCTACTATAAAATTCCTTGGGCTCTGTGCCCGTGGATGCAAGTGTAGATGGTGGTTTCTTAGGCTTTCATTTCAGCTCTCGCTCATGTCTCAGCTCCAGGGCTTGTGTTGAAAGTAAATCAGGCATTTCTATATCTACAAATCAGTGTGAGCTCCGTAACTTCAGCAGCTTGGTTGGTGCTTTTGCTCTTGGAGCAGTTTACCTTTTCCACTGGCACCAGTGGTGATTTCCACAGGCATTTTGCTTTCTTTTTCTGATCTGAGGTGCACCCTTGGAATCAGCAGAATGGGGTGAGTACGCCAGAGCAGACTCATGGGTACTCTTTTTCCTCTGGATGTCTCTTTGTTGTCTCTCTGTGTATGCCTCTCTGTCTTGTTCTGTCTCTCTCTCTCTCTCTCTCTCTCTCTCTCTCTCTCTCTCTTCTCTCTCTCTCTCTTAGTCTTCTGTAAGCAGCTCACCACAACATTATTTTCAAAGTGTTTTCAGAGTGTTTAAAGTTTTAATAGGCTTAGAGGTGACTACAGAGTCCACCAACATCTGCCTTCATCTGTAATTTATGGCTGCCTCTTATTTCGTTGCTGTAGTAAATTGTACCTGAGAGTATTCATTGAGACTTGGCAGCTCGGTGTACAGTTTCACGATTCAGCTGTGCTTTTGCCAACTAGTTTCCACCCACCCTCGACCTCCACCCCATTTTGGATGACAGTCTCAATACTTACTTTGGAGCTTTCTTCCCCTCTCTTTCTGGAACACACTTTATCAGACACATTCTGTGTGCCAAGAGACCCTTGACACTTATTGTTAAGGCTAACTTGCACGTACTAATGCATGTATTTCTAAATGACCTTTACATTCCCCTTATTTGCGAGCTGCGGAAGGTGAAGTGCAGCTCTTTGAGACCATGTCACTCTGACCTCACTTCCCCAGCACCGTCCACCTGGCTCGTTGGATTTGTCTCCGAGAGGGAAATGCTTCTCTAAACGGAGAGGTGAGAGGGATGCACGTGCTAGGTCATAACAAGAGTGAATGTTGCAAAAATAAAAAGACCTATTTTGTTATGAAGTAGGTAAGGAAATCTGTTGGCCTTACATCATCTGCTCAGTTTATCTATGCCCAAGAGATTAAATTAAACCTAGCATAAGTATAATTTATCTCTCTCAAATCTGTCATCATGTGTACAGATTTGGGACACTGGGTTTTCCCACTTTCAGGGATAAGGTCCATGGCTGGAAAACATAGCTTGAAGGCAGTCTATGAAAAGCCCCCGAAGCAATATGTTTACAATTCCACAAAATCTGATTTTCTAGCCAAATCTGTGACTAAATTACTACTCCCTTTACCTTTTAGTAAATAAGTAAGGGTTCAACTTTCCAGATCTGAGCTCCCAAGTGTATTGCTATCTTCAAATAAGCGAAGGTGTAATTCATCTGTATTATGATTAATACACTATAATCATTTATCTGCTAGAAAACGTGATCTTAAGCAATAAGTGGTAATAAAATTAGATTCTTCTTCCATACCATTCATCTTCCTTTATGTCTGGAAGGTTTGAAGTTGGAGTAAATCTTCTAGTATTTGTTTTATGAGTAGGGAATCACTTATCAACCTCAATTTTAAAATAATACTTTACGGTGGAGGTAAGGGTGGGGATTTAGGTTTTCCGTCGGAATCGTAGACTCTCTCTATGTTTCCTTCAGGGCACATAGCTTCTTCATCACATTCTACTGTGGACAAGG
This sequence comes from Nesogale talazaci, assembly GCA_004026705.1. Lineage (NCBI taxonomy): Eukaryota > Metazoa > Chordata > Mammalia > Afrosoricida > Tenrecidae > Nesogale > Nesogale talazaci. The sequence goes on along the minus strand of PVJH01012535.1, from coordinate 48,876 downwards.
GAGAAATATCCTCTTTGAAAGCTGCCCACATTCTATGTTGCTATCTGGGGAACTTTGCTGCTACTACTTGCCCGAGATAACAGAGATTATATATATATATATATATATATCATATATACTGGTGTATAACCCGAGTGTTTCAGCATATTTTTAATGTAGATTTTGTGGTAAAATTAGGTAGCTCAGCTGACATTTGGTTTGGCTTATACTTGAGTATATATGGTATATAGTCTCTGCATACCGATGACCAAGCATGGGCACTGTATGTAAAGCCTTGATTATTTTTGAAGTCCATTACTTCTGGTATACCTGTCTCCAACATGTCAAGACTAGGAAACTGCCATGGGATTAATACTGTGATCTTCTTTTGCTGCTATAGCAGAAATACCATGACGATCCTTGAAGAACAGATCTCTTCTCACAGTTTGTGGTTGTTAGATACCTTTTCGATGCACAGTGACTCGGCATGATGGAATAGAACTATGCCTGAAAGGTTGTTTTTTCATGTTAATTCCAACAGGGCCTGTACTTAGATCAAGAAACAGTTGGCTGAATGGAACAAGGGAATAGGGCAGGTTTAAGACCTAGCAAGGTATGAATAAGGTGTGCACCCTTTTACCATACTTGTTCAATCTGTATGCTGAGCAAATCACCCCAGATGATGGACTGTATGGAGATGAACTTGGCATCAGGATGGGAGGAAAACACATCAACAACCTGTGCTGTGCAGAGGACACTGTCTTTGTAGTGGAAGACATGAGGACCTGAAGGAAGTGCTTATGAAGATCAAAAACTCCAATATAGATTATAACTTAATGAAAAGAAAACAAAAATTCTCACTGGGCCAATTGACAGCATCATGATAAATGGAGAAAAGTTGTCCAGGATTTCATTTGACTTGGAACCACAGTCAGCACTCAGGAAGAAGCAGTTAAGAAATTAAACAATGGATAGTTGGGATTTCCAGACAGCCATCATTGGGAGCAGGGCTGCAAAAGGGGAGGAAGGAGATATTCCACCTGGAGATTCCCAAGGGACCCAGGATTGCAGAAACTCGAAGAGCTACTACCCCTGAGCCGATAGTCACAGTGTTTCCTTTCTGGGATCACTGGTAGCACAGTCGACTCTAAGGTCATCAGTTCAAAACCACAACTTGCTGAGTGGCAGAAGGATAAGACTTTCTACTCACATAATTAGTTGCTATTTTAGAAAGCCACAGGAGCAGTGCTCTATTCTATAGGGTCTCTGTGAGTCAGAATGGACCCGATGCCAGTGAGTTCTGATCTCTGTCTAATCTACTCTTTTTGTAACTCAAAAAAATTTAAGATAAATCCTATATTAAGATTTCCTCATTAAGATTATGATATCCCTTTTTCCTTATGAGATTGCCTCCTTGGATAATATAATATTATATTCCAACATGTATTTTTGGGACACACTATCCAAGTCATAACAATTATGTCAAAAAAGACATTTTAAAATGCTTAAATAAATAATAAACGATAAAACAAAAACATTTTTTTTCTTCTGTGCAAAGGTCTCTGACCTTTAAAACCACCCAGAGGCTCCTGCCACTAGCAGGTTATTTTGTAGACTACCCAATGCCAGACTCAGCTTGCCTGCTTAGTGTGATTTCTTACAGATCTGGCCATGCTCAGAGGAAGCCAACTCAGGCAGATGTGTAATTATCCTGTTAAAATCACTCTAAACCTTCTGAGTTTATTTGAAATTAAGGAAGTACTCAAAGAATAATGAGGACATATCAGAAAGACATGGGAAAAAATAGAAGGGTGTTCCACTCGGCCATAGGGGTTAGTTTAAGTATAATGATGAATAAGATAGTAATGGATCATAGAACACTTAATCCATGAAGATCCATGAGGTCATGTTGATATAAATAAAATACAAATGGGGAAAAAGAAATATATATCTATATCTATACACATATACATAAATGTGCATGGGGGGGAGAAAGAGAGAGAGAGAGAGAGTCCTGCTTGTATAGTGGGCTTAAGAGTAGATTAGACACAAAGTAGATTATATATAGAGATGAAAACTCAATTTCAATGATTAAATCAGTAATGATAACAAAATCATAACAAAAATATTAAAGCAGAATGTTTTACAATAAATCTAGAAAGGATATGAAGTAAGAAAGCTATCGTTGCTAGGCACTGTCAAGTCACAGCAGCCCTGTGTACAGCAGACTGAAACACCAACTGCCCCTGCACATTCTCACAACTGTTGTTAGCTTGAGCCCATTGTAGCCACTATGTCAATCCATCTTCTCCACGGTCTTCCTTGTTTTACTGTCCCCCCCACCCCCCCCTCCATGAACCATGTCCTTCTCCAGGGACTAGTATCTTCTGATAACTGTCCAAAGGTTGTGAGACCAAGTCTTGCCATCTGACTTTCTTTTCTTTCTCTACAAAATAACACATTTACTCATACCCTACACTTAAAGAATCATTCTATTGAGGACTCTTAGAACTTTTATGTGTGCCAAGCACATTTTTTCTTTTGTTGCCCTCATCATTCTCAGAACATTTGCTTTCAATTTGAAACCTTGGTATCAGCTCCTCATCCCACCTCCTTTCTGTCCCTGCTCCCCTCTCCCTCAGGAACCTTTGATAATTTATAAATTATTATTATTTTGTCATATCTTACACTGTTTAAATGATCAGACAACCCACTTTTGGCGGGACAGTCCTGATTTTAAACAATTTTCCCCGCATCCTGTGGTGATTTAAAAAAGTCCCGATTTTTGGAAAGAATGCATGACAAGCTAGGGAACAGTGGGAGAATGGGAATGGGAAGGGAATATATCCCCTCTACCCTCCCCCCAACCCCCTATCAATGGTGTCCTGCTTTACCCATGTTACATTCTGGTCACTTTACCTTTGCCCACTTTTCTGTTGTCTGTTCCCCAGGGAGGGTTATATGTAGATACTTGTAATTGGTTCCCCCTTTCTACACCACCTTCCCTTCACCATCCTGGAATTGCCACTCTCATCACTAGCCTGAAGAGATAAACATGGGATGTCCCATGTTTCCAGTTCTGTACCAGCATATATTCTCTGGTCTAGCCGATTTGTAAGGTAGAATTGGGATCATAATAGTGGGGTGGGAGGAAGGAGGAAGAAGAAAGAATTAGAAGAAAGCTGTATGCTTCATTGTTGCTATACTGTACCTATACTGTACCCTGAATGACTTGTCTCTTCTCCAGGGCCCTTTTGTAAAGGGATGTCCAGTTGCCCACATATGGGCTTTGGGTTCCCACTCCATGCTCTCCCCCATTCATAATGATATGATTTTTTGTTCTTTGATGACTGATGCCATTGACATCTCATGATCACACAGGCTGGTGTGCTTCTTCCATGTGAGCTTTGTTGCTTCTGAGCTTGTTTATCTTCAAGCCTTTAAGACCCCAGATGTATATCTTTAAGGAACTTTCTGACTGTACTTCTTCTAAGACAAATTTATTTGTTCTTTTGACAGCCCATTGTACCTTTAATATTCTTTATCAGCATTGACATTCAAATGCATTGACTCTCCTTTGGTCTTCCTTATTCAATGTCAAACTTTCACATGCATAAGAGGTGATGGAAAATACCATTGTTTGGGTCAGGTGTACCTTAGTCCTCAAAGTAACATCCTTGTGTTTTAACAGTAGGATTGTGTTGTGTGCAGCAGACTTAGCCAGTGCAATGTGTGCTTTGATATTTTGACTGCTGCTTCCATGAGCATGGATTGTGAATTCAAGTGTGGCAGAATCCTGGGCAGCTTTTATATTTTCTCCATTTATCATGATGTTGCTTTTTGGCCTTGTTGTGAGGATTTTGGTTTTCTTTACACTGAATTGTAGCCCATCATGAATTCTAGGAAGAAGAAATGAATATTTGATGAGAAAAAAGTCATTTTCATGATCTCCAAGTATTCCTCATGAATTGTTACTAAGTACTATATCAGTCTCAGTCAGGATTCTCCAGATAAATATAAACAAGAACATTTATCTCTCTCTCTAGCTATCTATCATCTATATCTGATGAAAATGAGGCTATCTGCTTCTGTAAATATTTCAAGTCTCAGAAATCCTATATATGTTAGAATCAATTTTATGTCAGTGGATTTTTTTTAATTATGATTTTTGGAAAATATTCTAAAATTATCCAAACAATCTACTTCTGTGGAATCAATTTCTAGAATATCCTATAATGATTCTTATAAGACAAAATAGAACTGTTTCCTTCAGTTTCCAAAACTGGAATATTTTCAAGAGCAGACGGCTGCATACTTCTGCTATGGAGTGGCTGATGGTTCAAACTGCTGATCTTTCCTTTAACTCCAGAAGCAGCTTAACCTCTACACCACCAGGCATTGCTTGCTTTCTCTCTCTTTCTCTGTATATACATGAGCACATGTGCACACACACACAGACACACACCTTTCTCTGTGTGTGTATATACATACATACATAAATGTGTGTTTGCTTCAGAATGTATACATTGATTATGGAAATGATAGTGTGAAATTTATATGACTGAGCAAACCATAACCAAACTCACTGTCTTTGAGTAGATGATGACCCACAGGGACTGTGTAGGACAGAATCTAATTGCCCCTGTAAATTTCCAAAGCTGTATTCCTCAGGGGGTAGAAAGCCTTGTCTTTCTCCTGAGGAGTTTCTGGTGGTCTCTAATTGTTGAGCTTGCAGTTAGCAGCCCAACTAAGCCACCAAGGTTCCTATATGATAGCAAGTTAGAAATTCAGGAAGAAGTTGATGCTTCTGTCTTGAGTTTAAAGCTCATCGGGCAATCACATCAACTTGAATGAATAACAAAACAAAAATAAAGGCAGTTTGGAAATTCAGCCAAAGTTTCTATGTCACACTCTTGAGACATAATTCCTTCCCTTAGGAAACATATTGCAATGGTCTGTTGTTCTTTTTCTCTCTCAAAGTTTTCAATGAGTTAGATGAGGCTTACCCACATTATGAAGGGTAATGTCCTTTACTTAAAGTCAACTGGTTGTGAAGCGAATCATATCTATAAAAATTTTAATCACATCTTCATAACAATATCTAGAGTACTGGGCCTCATAGCTTAACTGACTGCCTTGACACATCATCTTAGGAAAACTATTAACTGTGTAGTGGAGAGAACTGGTGGATGTCATATTAGCTAAGTAGTGAATATCATCAGTAATGAGGACAACTGGTTGCATGTGCCTCTTGATAGAATTAAGGAAGCTGCAGGTGCTTTATACAACTTCCAAAAAAAGCAATTACAAATAATTAAAAAATGTTATACTCATAATATGAAATTGATATCAACAAACATGCTGGGAAATTTAGTATTTCACCATTGCTTTTTACCATCTATTCTCTTAAACTTATGCTTGACAATTACAATAATCAGTTCTCCTTAAGTAGATGCTGGGCTGTGATGACTTCATGTGTGATACAGTAGAAGTGTGCTCCAAAGATTTTCAATGGCTAAATTTTTTCACAAGAAGATCTCCAGTCCTCTTTTTTTGAGGTAGATTCAAACGTAAAACCATTCACTGTGCAAACTGTTAATTTCTTTTACCATTTGGCTGGATGTTCTTTTCTTCTAAGTACTGTTTCTTATAGGAACCCTGGTGAAGAAGTAGGTTACTACTTAAACTTTCTTCTATAAGGTCAGCAGTTCGAATCTACCAGCCATCTAAGGAAGAAAAATAAGGATTTCTGCCTCTGTGTAGATTTATAGCCTTGGGACATAAAGGGGAAGTTCACGTCTGTCTTAGAGTGTTCAACTATGATTTGGGATTGAATTGATGGTGGTGGATTATAGATTCTTACACAAAGATCACAAACTTTACTTGTGTTGTAAGCTAACAAAAGTAAGTATCTTTGGCACTTAGCCCAGCAAAAAAGAGGTTTAAGGTTTCTGGTAGAGAAGAAGAAGGAGAAGAAGAAGAAGAAATAATCATCATCAGATGCTTACTATCCTTGGCAGGATATTGTACAATCAAGATCAAGAGGAGGTGTGGCCTGTGGGTCTCTTAGGAGTGCTGTGTTTGTTTGGCTAGTCAGAAGGGGCAACTAACTGCTCAGTCTTTTCAGAGAGAGAGAGAGAGAGAGAGAGACATAGAGAGACAGAGAGAGAGAGAGAGAGAGAGAGAGCAATACTTTCAGATGTTGTCTCTAAAACCTGTCATACTCAAGCATAGCATTCACACGTTAATGCAAACTAGTTCTCCACAAAATCTTATGATCTTAGAGTTTAACATATTTAGATACCAATTAGTTTAGGGTTTATCTGGTGAGCAAATGAGAGCATATAGCTAACTAAAATGTAGTATCGGCTTAGCCTGAAGATTTACAATGAAAATTTTTCCAATTCATTGGCAGACATATATTTTCAATCCAGATCATTGTCAACAGGTCAATAGGGAACATTCAATGTGCCCTGGTAAGACAGTGGAAAATATCAGTTACAACCATTTGGTATATGTATTGACAAATTGGTAGGGCGTAATTACTCAGAGTACCAAGGGATTTAAAGCATTCTGGAAAAATAGCTAGTGACTTATATATACCTCTGGCATGTTTCTCAGAGTGTGCTCCCTTTGATGAAGATCTGAGGTGATTTACAAGTTAAAAATGAAGCGATGGTAGTCTACCAGTAGGATTCTCATTGCTTTTTTTTAAAAAAAATCATTTTCTTGGAGACTTGTACAACTCTTATCATAATCCATTCATACATACATTGTGTCAAGCACACTTAAACATTTGCTGCCATTATAATTTTCAAAACATTTTCTTTCAACTTGAGCACTTGGCATCGGTTCCTCATTTCCTCCTCCCTCCCCCAAATTCTCACTTTCTATGTGAAAACAGTTCCAATTCTGAACAATGCATCTCTCATGCTGCTGACACGCATCTGTCAGGGAAGATGTGTGTGTTGCTGTGAAGTTAGACAAGTTTTAGTATAGCTAACAGACTAAAAATTAGAGAAAGGTCCACATAGGAAGATCCGCCTTTGAAGACTCTACATCTCAATGGTCTGAAATACAAACAATCGCCAGGATGGCTCATTCTGTTATTCCATGGGTCCCCCTGAATCAGTCGTCGTTAGGGGCCATCAAGCTAGTTTCAGACTGATAATGACTATGAACAACATAACAAAACCCCGTCTTTCCTGCACCATCCTTATGATTGCTATGTTCAAGTTCACCGTGGCAGTCACCTACCTCATCAATCATCTTTTTTTTGTGGATATCCCCCTTTTTCCTGTCCCTCTACTTTACCAAACATAATACCCTTTTCCAGGACGGGAACCACATAGTAACAGATCCAATGTACATGAGATGAAGTCTTGGCATCCTCACCTGAAAGGAGCATTTTGGAGTATTTGTCTTCTTTACAGACAAATCTGCTTGTTGTATTGGTAGCCCATGGCACTTTCAACATTTTTTGCCAATATCATAATTCAAATATGTTAATTCTTCTTAGATCCTCACCGTTCAGTATCAACCTTCATACGCCTACGAGATTATTGACTAACATCAGGTTCACCTTAGTCTTCAGAGTGACATCCTTGTCCTTCAAGCCTTTAAAGAGTCCATGTGCAGTCGATTGCATCCGTGACCACTGCTCCATTAGCATTGATTGTGAATCTAAGCAAAATAAATCTTAGACAACTTCAATCTTTTCTGTTTGCCGTTGGTTTGTTTATTAATCCGTTTGTCTATTGGTCCAGTTGTTTTCTTTACAGGAAGTTAAAAATCCATATTGATGTAAGTAAACTTTGATCTTCATCAGCAAGTGCTTCAAGTCCCCTTCACTTTCAGCAATCAAGGTTCTGCCATCTGACTATCTAAGGTTGTTAATAAGCTTCCCCCAGTCCTGGTGTCACATTATTCTTCATACAATGCAGCTTCTTTGATTATTTGCTCCGCATACCCATCGAATACGTAAGGTGATACGATACAGCCCTGACACACACACTTCTTGATTTTTAAAGAAATATTGGGGGCTTTTACAGTTGTAACAATACATATATCAATCGCATCAAACACCTTGGTACATATGTTGCCATCATTGGGGAGTGATTTTATAACCTTGAGGCACCTCCCTAGGAAAGACCCTGCACTCCAGAATTTCTCATGCCTGGGGAAGTGACTCAAGACACACCGGTACTTGTGGGCACCGAGTTCTGAACCTGGTTTTCCCCATTTTTCCTCTGTTGACACAATCACTTGCTGGTCCTAGTAGGAACTACATTGGAAAGGGTAAGGTGTGTGGCTGGCAGTAGAGGGGGTAGGCAAGAGAACAGAGTCTCTCATTTCCTGTGAAAGCATTCTTGAGTGACAGCAAGTCCTGATGGGAAAGTTGTCTTTCTCTGAGTAATGTCCTTTGCCTACTCAGCTTATTCCTCTGACACTGAGGCCTCTTCCTTCAGGTCACCTAGCTCTGTCCTGCACCCAACCAAGCAAGGGCAGGAAATGTGGTTAAGTGAGATGTGTGGGTCTAGAATTGGTTTTGTCTTTTTCTTCCTAACTGGTCTCAGACAGGAAAGCAATTCACTGGGATGCATCAGCCCTCATAATCCTCCCTGACCTGCTCCTCCTCAACCCTTCTTTTGGAGAGAAGACAATTGTGAACATAGAAAAGACCATGAGGTCTTTGTGGGTACTTTGAGGTTCCTTTGATCCAAAGTGCTGTATCTTTCTCCTGATGTCATATTGATCCAACCCTTAACTGGGATTCTGCCTCATGTTTCCAATCTGGTTCTTTAGTCCACTGTGAGGATGACAAGGATTGAGCAGTGTTTCGTTCTGCCCTACATGGGCTTGTCGTGGGTCAGAACCTACTCAAGGGAACCTAACAACAACAACCACAACAACAAAACAACAACAACAACAAAACAACAATGTTCCTCACTCCCACCAGAACATCCCTTCAGATGTTTGCCTATTATCTGTCTCTTGGCTTGTCAGAATTGGTCAAGGATATACCATGTTGCTGCTCTCCTCCATGAACTCCAATTGCAGGACTACCTGTCTGCCTGTCCTGGACCAACCTCGGGAGTGGAGTCTTCAGGCCACTCGATCAAATAGCTTTCCATCCACACCAGCCCAACATTGCCCATGGATGAGTCAATCTCAATTATGATATTTCAAATCTATGCCTGAGAAGCAGCTGGGAAAGAAATCAGACATGCACCTATGTTCCTGTGTATTTGTTAGGCAACTTGAAGCTGGCTACTTCCCCTCTCAGTTTTTACCTCTTAACCAATTCCCTTCTTGAACTTAGGCATCTTGTGGTGGTACAAGTGGTGAAGGTGGTGAGTTCCTAACTGTAAGATTGGAGGGTTGAGTTTACACATAGGTGCCTCTGCAAAAACATGCTGATTGCCTTCTGAAAAATCAGTTACTAGAAAACATATATCTATATCTGTGTCCATATGAGATATAGATATGTGATATAGATATGGATACTTTTCTTGATTCTAAACTATGCAGCATTCCTTTGTTCTGTCTGCACAACCACTTCTTGATCTATGTATAAGATCCTCATGCACACTGAGGCATTCTGAAGCTGCCATTTATCTCAAAATTATCTATCGTTTGTTATGATCCATACACTTCAATGCCTTGGCATAGTTAATAAAATAAAAGTAAAATCTTTGTGGTATTATATGTTTTCCAACCAAGATATAACTGACACCAACAGTGACATACTTTGCTCCAAATTCTTTTCAGAATTTGTTTGTCCCAAACTGGAAGCTCCCTTTCAGTGTACCACTGCAACCATTTTTAGATGATCCTCAGCATAATTTTTCTTGTATATGACATGATATCAATGATTTTGTTCTATAATTTGAGTACTCTGTTGAGTTACTTTGGATAGAGTACAAATATGGATATCTTTCCATAGAGTGGAAAAGTCTTTCAAATTTCCTGGCATAGATGAATGTTTCCAATGTTTCTACTGATTTTTGAAACATTTTGATTGGTATGTAATCCAGTCCTTGGGCCTTGTTTTGAGCTAATGCTTTCAGTGCATTTTGAACTTTTCTTCATCTCCTTTGATTATTGTTCATATACTATTTATTCTCTATTATGGTGAGATTTTAGCTCATTCTTTTTGGGACAGTAACTCTATTCTTTCCATTTTCTTTGGATGCTTCCTGCACATATAATATTTCAATATCACTATTGTTGGCTTGAATTTTTTCTTGAGTTCTTCCAGTTTAAGATTTTGCTCATCCTTTTTGGTTTTCTTATTCCAGGTCTTTGCACATTTTCCTTACATTACTTTGTCTTCTTGAGCTGTCCTTTGAGAAATTTCTATTCAGCTCTATTAATCATGTCTTCCATTTGCTTTAGCCACTAGTGATTGAGAGGAAGTTTCGGTCTCCTCTGACATCCACTGCGATCTTTTCTTTCTTTCCTGTCTCTTTAACGATTTTTTGCTTTCCTCATGAATGATGTTGTAAGGTCCTCCCACAACTCACCAGGTCTCCTGCCAATAGTATTCACTGCATCAAATCTGTTCTTGAGACATTCTCAAAACTCAGATGGTATAAAATCAAGGTTGTATTTTGGCTTTGGTGAACTTGCTTTAATTTTCTTCAACCTGAACTTTCATATCAATTAATGGTCTGTTACACAATTAGCCCCTGACTTGGTTTTAGCTACTGATATTGAGCTTCTTCATTGTGTATTCCCACATATGTGGTCAATTTGATTTCTGTGTTTTCAATCTGGGGATGTCTATGTGTACTTTTGCTTTTTGTGTTGATGAAAAAAAAGATTTGCAAGAACAAATTGGTTTGCAAAATTCTATCATGACATCTCCAGCTTCTTTTATATCACCAAGGCCATATTTCCCAATTATTGTTCCTTAATTTTTATTTTATATTTTGCATTCCAATTGGCAATCATTTTTCATGAATCTTGATTGCACAATTCAATCAATTTCAGACTGAAGATGTTGATAGAGTTCTTCAATTTCCTCAACATTAGCTTTAGTGGTTCGTGCATACATTAAATAGTAGTTGAATCGATTGGATTTCCTTGAAGATGGACATATATATTCCTATCCCACATGGTATTGTACTTGAAGATTGATTTTGCAATATCCTTTTTGGCAATGAATGCCAACCCATTCCTATTGATTGTGTTATTGCTGGCATAATAAATCATATGACTTTTTCTTCAATATGGCCAATACCAGTCCATTTCAGCTCACTAATGTGTAAGGTATATATCTGCTTTATTTTTGATTCATAGTTTTCTAATTTCAATTTTTTCCAATTTCCTAGATTCATACTTCTGAATATTCCAAAAATCCAATCAGCACATGTTTGCAATTATTTCTCCTTACCTTGAGCTGTGCCCCTTTGGCAAATGAAGTTCTTGAAGGCTCCACATCCAAAGGCACTGGTTCTCAATTTGTGGGTCGTGACCCCTTTGGGGGTCAAATGACCCTTTAACAGGGTCATCGGATTCATAACAGTCACAAAATTACGGGGATGAAGTAGCAACGAAGATAATGTTATGGCTGCAGGGGTCACATCACATGAGGAACTGTAGTAGAGGGTGGCTGCCTTTGGAAGGCTGAGAGCCATTGGTCTAATGTATTCATGTAACCATGGCTGACTGTACTTGGAGAAAGAAGCTGATCCTCAGTTACATTTCAAGTGCCCTCTGACCCAAGAGACCCACCTCTAACACTATATTCAATAATGCGCTGCCTCTGTTTAATAGGCCCTTGGTATCTGACAACATTCCACAGGTAGGCATAAGGTTTTTAATGGCTACTTCCTCTAACGTGAGCTGCCGATTCCTTCTTTGTTGTCTGTGTTTTCGTCTGAAAGCTCTGCTGAAACCTGTTCACTGGGGTGACCCTGCTGGCATTTGAAATACCAGTGACAAAGCTTCCAGCACAGCAACATAGAAGCCACCACAGTATGACAGACTGGCAGATAGACGCCCCAAGCAGTGGCCCAGCAAATGGATTTTGGACGACAACTATCATCTCTCATTTTCTCCGATCCAGGTATTAGGATTGGGAATCTGGTACCTTGCTCTTTGCCAGGTTTCAGTCTTATTATTTGCTATCCTTGGATCTCATTGGATGGTGTGTTTCTTCTGTGTTTACTTCGCTGACTCCTCACTTAAATAGCTGCTGGCTTTGAGACAAGCCTTTCAGAACCCAGACACTATTATTCATTAAAGTCTGTCATCTACTTTCTTCCTACATATGTAGTCAATTTGGCTTCTTTGTATTTCATTTGACTAGGTCTACATGTACATCTACCACATATGTTGTTGAAAAATTGTATTTGCAATAAAGAAGGCACTGGTATTGCAAAATCCCATCATGTTATATACAATTTTGTTTCTATCACCAAGGCCATATTTCCAACTCTGGTTTTTTAATTTTATGTTCCAATTCCATTCACCAAACACATCTTGCATTTTGCATTCCAGTTATCAATACATCTTGATTGCATATCTGATAAACTTCAGACTGAAGGAGTTGGTAGAATTTTAAAATTTCTTCTTCATTAGCTTTGGTGGTTGGCACATAGAATTTAGTGTAGTGGTATTAATTGGCCTTCCTCGTAGGGTTATAGATTTCATCCTATCAGAAAAGGATATCTGTCTCAGGGCAACTAAATATAGGGTTTCTGAAATTGTAGATCTTTATAGGAACAGATGGCCTCATCGTTCTCCTGATGTATGACTTTTTTGTTTGAACTGTTGACCTTGCAGTTAGCAGGGATACCAGGGTTCTTTTTAGAAGGGAAACTAGGATTAAAATCCCTGAGAGTAAAGCCCAAACTAACCCAAACCAAATAAAAAAAAGTCTCTGAGGGTAATGACTTCCTTTGTTCTACTGTCCCTCCATGTTTTGTCACATACAATCTGTTCTTTCTGCATCTGAATTGGAGATGAAGTAAAAGCAGAGATTCCAATTGGGACTGGAAGCAAGTCTGCCAATAAGAAGTCTTCAATTAAAGACAGCAGATGGAAGCATCATGCTCCTGAGATTAGGTCTGAAAGAAACATTAAGGAGACATATGTCGTAACTGATCTAATCATGGACCTGTATTATTATGCCAAACCTTAAGACTGATGGGAAAAGTAAAATATGTTTGAATGCTATTTTCACTGATTTTATATGATTTCCTAGCATGATTATATTAGTAATGTAATTTTGGAGTCCTTTTAAATCTATTCAGAACAACAAAAAAATTGGCCATACCTGAAAAAACTAAGAAATTTAATATTTCCAAGTTAGAACTGAAAATTTGAATTGTCTCCATTTTTAAAATAATTTTATTTTGTTGTTGAGAATATATTCATCAAACCAAATATGGATCCAATTTTTTCAGATATAATATAGCTCAGTTGCCCTGAGACAGATGCCTTGAAGGTGGACACATATATTCCTATCCCACATGGTATTGTACTTGAAGATTGATTTTGCAATATCCTTTTTGACAATGAATGCCAACCCATTCCTATTGGTTGTGTTATTGCTGGCATAATAAATCATATGACATTTTCTTGATTACATCCTTCAAGTGGTGCAGCCAGTCTGACTCTCCATTTCAGAGTTGTTCCTTCCCTATGAACATCAAAACCCAGCCACCTGTTTCCTCTATAACTTTTCAAGTTGCTATTATCAATTTTATCCCACATGTCTTAAAAGAGTACTATCTAATTTCTGAATTGTTGATGAACCCCATTTTTTAGGTAATGATTGAATCAAAACCTGTTATTCAAACCAGTCATTGTCATTCCACTTAGGGCATTGTCTAAACTTTCCGCTGGTTTATCCCTATCCATATTTTAGCACACTGTAGTCTGTCAGCTTGTTGTACTGCAGTGGTGCTGAAAGATACGCCACCAATACTTTAAAAGTTGCGGGACCACCTATGAGAGACAGTGTTCAGCACAGCTCCCAAATTAACACAGCTTCAAAAATAAAGTAAAACAAAGCAAACAAACACCTAAACTCATCGCCATTGAGCCAATACTGACTCCTGGCTATCCTGTAGGGCTGGGTAGAACTGACCCTGGGGGTTTCCTGAACTGTAACTCTTTATGGGTGTATAAAGCCCCATCTTTCACCTGAGGGTGGTTTTGACCTGCTCACCATTCTGTCAGCAGCCCAATACTTCACAACCCTGCCACTAGGGATCTCTATCACACATTAGGAAAAAAAATCTGGAAAATCAAAGAACCCGATCAAATTTTCAGTCTGAAATTGATCATGAAAATGAAAAAAAAAATAAGAAAGAAAACATTTCACAGGGCATCTCAATAAGTTAAAGTAAAATATCTTATGGAAATATGAAAATATTTGAAATTGGAACATGAAGACAAAAGAAGATGCTCAACATATCATAAGCTGAAAGAACTGAAGAAAAATGCAATCCTTGAGTTGAAATACTGAAGGATTCTATGTCTGGACAAAATACTGAATGGTGCAGAAAGCCTCAAATGAAGATGGAAGGAATACTCACTGTATCAGAAAGAATTGATCTACATTCAACCATTTCAACCAGTTGCATTGAAGGAAGAAGTCTAAGATGTCCTGGAGGCATTGTAGAAAAATAAGGTTATGCATCAGATTCCACTGGGTGGCAGTTCTAAGAAGAATTGATGGGCTACAGATCCAAATGTTTCACCAGACTGATAGAGGATGGAGAGCAGGCTACACCTTTTCCAAGAAATTTGGAGGATAGCTACTTGGCCAATTGACTGATAAAGATCTATATTTATGCCCATTCTAAAGCAAGGTGACCAATTAGATTACATAAGCTATTGAATAATATCATAACTATCATATCCTACACAAATAAGTTTTTGCTGAAGGTAATTAAAAAGTGGTTTCATTCGATGATTACAGACCACTTGTTGCTCCCTCCACCCTCCCCAGGCCATGTTTTTGTCCACGCCCCTTTCTCCTCCCCTCTCTCTTGTGCCCCCGAGGAATTGTCAGACTTGGCATTCTTTACTTCTGACTCTGACCAGATGTACTCCCTTCTTGATTTGGTTCATTTTTTTGACGGGGTGTGTCAGTCCACCATGCTTCCCCACCATGTGACTCCCCAAGTGTCCTGTGTCACTGTCTGCTTCAGTAGGGAGCCAATGTGCCGGGATTAAGCAAGGGCAATGAATCTGTGAGGAAACACTGAAACGCCAATAAAGATGGAACATGATGGTGGGACAGGAGAGAGAAGGAAGGAAATAGAGGAAAGAGAGAGAAGACAAAGGGCACTTGCAGAGGTCTAAACATAGGTATGTTCCTACATAGATACAATTATCTATTATAAGGAGGGAATAAACTTAAGAACATATCCATAGGTCAAATACTAGGGTAGCAAGTGGACCTTGGGCCCTCACCCAGGCGCTCCCTCAATGCAAGAACACTTTGCTCTATGAATCTGGTATTCCACGAAGCTCACTGGCCCAAAACAATCACAGAAGTAAAATGGGTGTATAAACAAATGTGGTGAATAAAGCAGATGGTGCCCAGCCATCAAAGGATATATCATCTGGGGTCTTAAAAGCCTGAAGATAAACAATAGACCACTTACCTGAGAAGAGACCACACCCACACAGAAGAAGCACAACAACCAGCATGGTCACACAGTGGTGAAAGGTCTAGGCAATAGTCATCAAATGGGGGAAAAACCCCCTACACCTATCACTGTGTGCAACATCCCCAAGGCGCTCACTGAGGACAAGTGGGAGCATGAGCAAGAGTGGTGAAAAAAGCTGATGGCGCCCAGCTATCAAAAGATATAGCATTTGGGCTCTTAAAGGCTTGAGCATAAACAAGCAGCCATCTAGCTCAGGAGCAACAAAACCCACCACAAAAGAAGCTCACTTGCCTGTGCAATCATGAGGTGCTGAAACAATCAGGTATCAGACATCAAAGAACAAAAATCAAAATTAATGGGCGAATTGACTCCGGTTATCACTGAAGACAAATAGATACAGAGGCAAACAGAGTAGAAGAAATGATGTGCCCAGCTACCAATGATTGAATGTCTGGAGTCTCAAAGACTTGAAGATAAACGAGTCGCCATTCAGCGCAGAAACAGCAAAGCCCACATGGAAGAAGCACACCAGCATGTATGATCAAAAGGGCCGTAGGGAGCAGGTATTGAGCATCAAAGAACAAGGATCACATCATCACGAATGAGGGGAAGAGCAGGGTGGGGACCTGGTGGGCAATTGGTCACCCCTTTACAGGGGAGTCAAGGAGAGGAGACAGACCAGTCAAGGTGCAACAGGGCAGCAATGATGCATACAAGTTTCCTCTAGTTCCTGAAGCCTTCCTCCCTCCAACCATCATGGTCCCAACTCTAACTTACAAAACCAGATGGACTGGAGAAGGTACACTAGCAGAGAGGGGAGCTGGAGATATGAAGAAACCAAAATGGATGAGCCCCTTCAGGCCAGTGGTTAGATTGGAGCTACTGGAAGGGTGGAGAGAAGGTGGGGTAGAGAGATGGAACCAACTACAAGGATGTACACAAAAGCTCCTATTTGAAGGATGGGCATCAAAGGAATGGGTTGGGGAAGAGGTTGGGCAGTGTAAGATATGACAGAACAATAATAATATATAAAGTATTGAGGGTTGGTGGGGAGGAGAGAGCAGGGGAAGAGGGGAAGGGATGGAAAAGCTGGTACCAGGGACTCAAGGGGAAAGGCAGATGATTGGAGAATGATAGCAGCAGCGGACATGTGAAAGTGCTTGGCACAGTATGTTTACTTATGTATTGTAAAAAATGATGTATGAGCCCACAATAAAATGATTTTTAATTAAAAAAAGTGGTTTCAGAAGTACATTGGCAGGACTTTGCCAGAAATTAAAACTGTATTCAGAAGAAGATTTTGAATACAGGATATCATTATTGATGTCAGATGAATCTTGGCTGAAAGCAGTGAATACCAGAAAGACATTGACTTATATTTTACTGACTAATGCAAAGACATGCTACTGGGTGGATACTAAACTATGGACAACCCTGTGAATACTTAGTTGTGCTCATGCAGACCTTGTACAAAGATCAAGAGCAGTTTTTCAAACAGAATACATCTTGGTTTAAAATCAAGAAAGGTTAGTATCAGGTTTTTCAGGTTTGTGCATTGAGCAAATAATCTGAGAAATGACTATATGTAGATGAGTGTTGCATCCCAATTGGAGGAAGAATGAGTTAAAACATGCATTATATTGATTACTCAAAATTACTTGCTGAAAGCAAAGTGGACTTGAAGTGCTATAGATGAAGATGCAGGGCTGCTGCTCTCAGTACGGATTATATCACAATGTAAGAAAACAGAAATTCTCACAACCAATAGACAGCATGATATAAGACTGAACTTGTCAAAGATTGTCAAAGTATTTTACTTGGATCCACAATAAAGTCTTTCAGATGCAGCAGTGAAGAAATCAAACAACATATTACATTGAACAAATTTGCTGCAAAGTACCTCAGTGAAGTCTTAAAGTGTAAAGATGTCACTCAGGTAGACATGACACCAGCCATGCTACATCCTATCACCTCTGGACAATGAACAGGAAGACTGGAGAATAATTGATGCCTTTGAGTTATAGTCTTTGAAAAGAATATTGAAAATATCCAGGAATGCCAGAACAAGCACAACTGTCTTAGAGAAAGTAAAGTCCAAAGGCTCCTTAGAAGTAAGTATGGCTATAAATACCATACTATAAATACCAACCTATAAATATAAAAAAATGGGAAAGATCTCTTTCCCATTGTCATATATAAATATATTTACAGATTTACATGCCTGTATTTTGACCTCTATATATGCCCTGTGCCTCTTAGTTCTTTCCTTTATTTCCTTTTACTTTCTATGTGTATATTTTTGAAAGCTGATGGTACCTGGATACCAAAAGACATGGCATCTGGAGACTTAAAGGCTTGAAGATAAACAGCTGAGAAGCAACAAAGCCCACATGTTAAAAAACACACTAGACTGTGAGATCATGAGGTGTGGATAGGGTCAGGTGTCAGGCATCAAAAAAAACAACAACATATCATTGTGAATGAGGGGGAGTGTGGAGTAGAGATCCAAAGCCCATCTTAGGCAACTGGACATCCCAGTTGGACCCTTACAGAAGGGTCGTGGGAGGAGATGAGGCCAGTCAGGGTGAAGGATAGCATCAATGAAACATACAACTTTCCTCTAGTGCTTTAATGTGACTCTCCCTTGCCCCTCATCATGATTCCAATTTTACCTTACGAATCTTGTTAGACTAAAGGGTGTACACTGGTACAGATAAGATCTGAAAACACAGGAATCCAGGACAGATAAACAGGACCAATAATGAGACTAGTGATACCAGGAGAGGAAGGGGAAGGTGTGGGAGAAAGTGGAACAGATCACAATGATCTATATATATCATCTCTTCCCCGGGGGGACAGACAACAGGAAAGTGAGTGGAAGGAGACATCAGACAGTGTAAGACAAGAAAAAATAATAATAATTTACAAATTATCAAGGGTTCATTGAGGAGGATGGGGGAGGGAGGATGAGGAGCTGATACAAAGGGCTCAAGTAGAAAGCAAATGTTTTGGGAATGATGATGACAGCAAATGGACAGATGTGTTTGACACAATGGATATATGTATGGATTGCAACAAGAGTTGTACAAACTCCCAATACAATGATTTTTTTAAAAAGAAGTAAGTATGGATAGTCTTCATCTCACATAATTTGGACATTTTATAGGGAAGAATCCAACCCCCCAAACAAACTCACAGCCCTGGAGGCAATGAAGACTAATAGTGACCCAATCTGACTGGGTAGAACTGCCCTTGTGAGTGTCCGCGCCTGCAACTGTCTAGGGGAGTAGAATGTCCAGTCTTCCTGCAGATCCATTGGCAGTTTCTACTGGACTGTATTGAGGACGATAGCCCAGTGTGGAATCAGTATCTTCCCCCGCCCCCAACCAGGGCTCCTCCAGAAGGACCCAGTCCTTAGAAGAGGACATCATGCTTGGTCAAGTAGAGAGTGACTGGAAAAGAAACGAATTGACACAGTGGGCCTGATCATATCATTTGGGAGAAAGGTGCAGTGTTTTGTTCTTTAGTACATAAGATCACAAAAAGTCAGGACCGGAATCAAGGGCACCTAATAATAACAAGATTCACAATATAGTGCACTCAATTATTAAGTAAGTGATTGACGGTTGAAATCCACCCAATCGTGCAATGGAAGAAAGACCTACAAATCTACACTGTAAGATTATAGCCATCAAAATCCCATGGACCATACTTCTATTCTGAAACAGGTGAGCTTCTGGAACAGTCAGAATCTTCTCCATGGGGATAGCTTATTATTATTTTTTTAATTCACAAGGTATTAGTTTTTTATTACAATTGAGTGCAGAGGCACTGAATTGTTTCATATTGCACTTTAACCTTAAACTTCTGTAATTCCCACCAAATGACCATTTCCTGCATAGGTCTGGGTAAGACTTTATAGGAAGATACTGATATAATTCCCCAGTAAATAAGTTTAACAGGATACACTGTGATTAACATTCTGCCAGTTGCAGGATGAGTCTTCTGAAAAAGAGTAGTGGGGAATCTTACTAAGAACAAGACTCAGAACTGGATCATATCCTCTGGACCCTGAGGTCCATGTGCAGTGAATTTCCTGAATCCAGAAGATGGCTGTGACATTAGAAGCACAGCAACAGAACCAGGAACCAAAGCAGGAAACAGAGTGGTGAACTTCTCAGTCCACAAAGCAAGCAAAGCGGATTGCTTTTGGAGAGGGTTAACCTGTGGAGTGGACTAAACCTGTAGATGTGTTTCTTAGTACCTTCCAAAGGAGATTTGCTGGAGTGGGGTGCCTCTGGACACTTTATTTGTGGAGTTGGTTTTGCTGACTTATGAACTTTGAGTACCTTAGGATTGACGAGGACTGTGGAGTAACATTCCCTACTTTGTAACATGTACTGATTGAAAACTTACATCCTAAGCATTTCCACCTAAGCTATCGTAAGCTGTTAATTTATTTAATAAACATTTTAATCATTAATACTCTCTGTGTACTCTGTGTGATTATTACAGAATCTAGATGAAAAGTAGAGGATGCTGTTTCAGGCAGAATACATTGGGCCATGTCCCTACAGGAACTGATCTTCAACAAATGTATCAGGGAGTAAGGTATAGCACCAGCCACACATAAATCTGGGTGAACTATTTATTCAGAGGAAATATTTCAGATATGAGTGATAAAAAGCAAACAAATACAGTGTCGATAATTTGTTGCAGAATCTTGTTCAATACACTGAAAACATTCAATGTAAATGTCAACAAAATAAAGTTTTAGTCTGACTTGCGAGCAAAGGTTTGCATTTGAATGTTATTTCTATTGACTGTTGATAAATAGCACAGTTTTCATCTCTGGTCACCAAAGGGACAATTTCAAGCCTGTAAAGATTACCATGTCTCTATCATTGAAAGTACTCTTAAATTGCTACACTTGGGAGTAAATAGTAATTTAATTTATCTTCACTAAGACTAACAATCTCCTCTTGCTATTAGTGACACTCATTCAAACAGGATTTAACGCCCCACACCTGGAATTCTGGACTGGTTTAGATTAGAAGTGTGTTTCTGTGTATTCTCTGACAGTGTGATGGAAAACACCGAAGTTTTCTCTGCCTTTCATGTCAACACAAGTAGAAAACCTGGTGGGGATTAATTCATTGTATTTTACCCTGCAAAAGGATTTCCCCAAAAGTGTCATTTCTAGAGTGTGAAAGAGAAATGGGAATACAGTATTCTGAAGTGATCCCAGAGCATAGCTGCATGTCCCATGAGAGCCTTGGGGGAAGACTTCCATTCTCAGGAGCCTGTGAACAAAGGGAGAGAACTGGAGAAAACAGTGAGGGACGGGAGAATGAGAGCTGCCCCAAAGAGCAGGGAGTCAAGTGATTGTGGCTTAATGTATCCTGCATCTTATTTTCTTTGATTTTTCCAGAAAAAGTTGGTGATGAGAATAGAAGAGTTGCAAACAATGTGGTATGCTTGTGCCAAGATAGAAATACAGAAGAAACATTCTTAAGGACCACGTATGGTATCAAGTTATCTGCAAAGATGAGGAAAGTAATGATTTAAATTCTCCATCCTCTGGTTGGGTGACTCACCAAAGTGGAAAATGAAACAGTTGGAAATTAAAAGTGACCCCCAGAAAGAGGGAGGGATGGGGTGAACTCAGGAAGAACTGATCTAACTCAACATGTTAAAATGTTACCAGAACACTGTGACAGGATGTGATAGCCATTTCATTTTTATGCCACCTTCTGCTGAAAACTTGTATTTTCACACCAAGGATGCTGAATCCATCTGAAGCAGCGACATTTGAACAAGATTCCCATGGGATTCTTATGTCTGGGGAGCTGTGGGAAGGGTGGGGTCTTGTTAAAATGTAGGTTCAGATTTAGTATACTTCGGGGGAAGTGCAAAGTCTTACCAGGGGTTTGGACAGAAATGAATTGGGCTAAAGCACTGGTATAATCGAGTGCATTACCCTGTGTATGCCCAGTGGCATTGTTGAGTAAACAGTTGATAATGAATGGACTGAGAATTGACTTGATGGCAGTGGGTTTCTTGTTTTTGGTTTAGTGTGTGTAAGGTTCTTCTGAGGATTAGCCAGTGACAATCAGCATGCATACACACTTGGAACACAATGTCCCTGATCAACCTATTTGGAGTGTCTCCATGGTACAGACTGTGAATACATTCTGTAAACTGTAAAGTTGGAGGTTGAAGTATATAGAAAGGTGTCTCACAAGGAAGGTCTGGGATATGTGGAAAAATGTAAAATATATTCAGCACTGTTCTATTGTGATCCACATGGGGACTCCAAGGATTGAAATTGACTTATGACTGGTTTAGTTTGGGTTTGGACCACCCTTTTGCTTAGGGTAAAAAAAAAGTGAAAGTGGTAAGTATAATTTAAGGAGGGGTCATTCATAGTCATACAGCCACTTAAACATAATCATAATAGGTGTGACTACAGAAGTGAAAAGAAACTCTGACTGGGCATGTACATTATTTTAGAGGCGCTTTCATGATTGGTCCAAGGCCTTTATGACCAAGGCAGCCAGGGCATGGCTCATGACTCTGCAAACTCCAAAACAAAGAGCTCTATCAAGGACATAGCTGGGCAAGCCCTAATGGAGACTGGTCCTACCTGGGATGGCCGGAGAGGGGTGGAGGTAATCCATTTTTGAATTCACTCAGACTGAGGGAAAGATTATTCATATCCTTCCATAATAGCCAGAAACAACTAAATTTGTTAGGTGCTATTAAATTCCAACCCATTGTGACCATCTGCTCAATAGAAGGGAACATGCCCAATCCTGTGCCATTCTCACCACTGTTTTTATGTCATTGTCGCAGCTACAGTGTCAATTCTTCTCAATGATAGCCTTTTTGCTGACCCCCAGCTTTATCAAATGCGATGTTCTTCTCCCATTAATGGTCTTACCTAACAACATGTCCAAAATATGTAAGACACATCTCACTAACCTCGTGTTTAAGTAGCACTGCAGTCATATAGCTTCCAAGCTAGACTGGTTTGACTTCTGAGAAGTTCATGGTACTTTTAATATTCCTCTCCAGCACCACAATTTTTTGGTCTTCTTTATTTAAGTCCAACTTTTAAATACATATGAGACAATTGAATATTTTCTCATTGCTTTTGAAGCTATAAAAACGTCATACATAGATTTGAAACAATGAAATAGAGGCTTAAAATCTTCATAGGGACTCTGCAAATGAATTTTAGGCTTTCACTATCACCAATAACAAAGTAATTAACCAAACTCACTGCCATTGAGTTGATGCCAACCCATCAAGACACTGCAGGATAAGATAGAGTTGTCTTGTGGGTTTATAAGACTGTAACTCTTTACAAGAGTTTGGGGCTAACAGGCCAATACATAACTACTACAGAAAGGAGTGCTCAGAATTTAAGCTCTAATGTACTCTATAAGGAGGTATCTCTTTGTGTCCTCTCTCTTTTTTTTTTTGGGGGGGGGTTAGATATAAGTTACATACCATATGATCCACAGGCTCCTATTTCGTTTTGCTTGGTCAGTTCTACTTAAAGTCTTTCTCATTCAATGACTATATTTTGCACAAAACTATCATCATCTCTGTGGGAGAAAGACAGGGCTTCCTACATCCATGAGCCCATCTCAGGAACCCATAGGTGGGTGACTAAGAGTGAGCATTGACTCGATAACAGTGAGCTTTTTTGGGGGGGTATGCTTCCCATAAACAATGAGTATACAAGTTCCATTCACTAATGCATACTCTGCATGCATATTAGGGCATACCCAATAACAGTATATTTATTATAAACACATTATGAATTCATAAAAGGTAGACATCTAAAGATCAAATGTAGGCTTCAATAAGCTCTCCATTTTATCATTTTGCTTAAAATATAGTTAATTCTTAAATTTGGGGGATGTTGAAAGCAAAAGACCACTATTTGGTAGGAGGAAAACAGTAGTGACATAAATGATTCTCCAACTGCCTTTCACTAGTACATCGCCACGGCTCTATTCTCATTCTGAGTCAAAACAAAACAAGAATTATGGAGAATGCCCATCCTTCCCTTGTGTGCTTAGGAAAAGGTAGGGGTCACTTCTACCACAATGCAGGTATTTGATTTTTGTACACCTCCTCTTAATCTCCACCTTAAAACTTCACTTATAGTCACTTCAGCAAGTAATTCAGAGCCAGGAATAATTGGGGCACAAGGAAAAAGAGATATCTGCTGATTTTCCTAGTTTGCTATGTAAAGGGAACAGCAAACCACATGTACTTGATAAAGAGAAAAATAAAAGACTGTCTTGAGTTTTCCTGCCAAAGTTCTCAGATCAGAATTTGGGTGTGGAAGGAATTCAGAGAAAGAAGAAACCAGTATGAACTGAAAAGAAGGGAAGGTTTTACAGAGAAGGCTGGGCTTGTAGTGACTCCTGGAATAAAGGAGAGAAAAAGAATAAGGCAAACAAAGCTGAGAAAATAGGCCCTACATTCAAGGACTCCAGGAAACAGGCTACACTGGAGGGAAGAGGCCTCACCTGGTCTGGTCAGTTGGAGGACCATTGGCTGAATCTTCACCCAGAAGTCATGGTTCAGCATTCACACCTTGCTGGGAGGAGTTGCAGAAGCCCCCAAACTCCCTCACCTGTGGAAGTACCATATTCTTTCACCCACTCTACAGCGCCTCCTTCTAATGATGCTACCTGCCAGGCTGGCTTATTGTCTTTATTTTGCCCCTAATACAGCATGGATAAGAAGATGAACCTTGTCCATAAGAAGAGAAATTACTTTGAAGTAAATTTTGTAAACCCTTATTAGTCATATTCCAGGAAAAGTGTAGTGGTTGATCCTTGTTTCCTTACCCCACGAAGAGGCAAGCCTTTGGAGGTGTGCTTTACCACAGACTTGGCCCCTGTAAGGGCTCTCTCTTGCTATCATTCACCTCAACAACGAATCCCATTATTGCATTGTGGTCACTCAGTTTTATAAAAACTGTACAAAGTTACTTTTGTTCTTAATCTGATAGTTTTAATTTACTTGCTCTTTTGAATTTACTTAAGCATTAGCAATAAATGGTACTAGTTAGCACTTTTCAAAAGAGAAAGTGACAAATTTTATGGCACTGGTAGCAGAAATTTCACGAAAAGAGTCAAATCTCAAGAGAACATGGACTTACTCAGCTCATTACTACCCATAGATTTCTTACTTTGCTTGCCTTGCTCCACGTAAAGCAAGTACAGATTGGACAAAACACAACATAACAAACCAAAAAAAAAAACCACAGTACTACTTAGTTCTCTTTGCGAAAATAAGCAGTCACAATATTTAAATCACTTGAGTTTTTTAGATTTTCACAATGAGGCCAGTGAAACTCATTAGTTCCTATTTCCCTTTCTTTTATTCTCTACAGAAATCATCACTTTTGCTTTCTTACTATTTTGGAAATATGATGATAAAATTGGGGAGGAAGTTAAGGGAAATGCCATGCTGTTATAAGTAGAACAAGTTTGTGAATAAAAGTCGGTCATAGTGAGTCCTTAGGTTTTAACACTGACATTTGAAAATTTTTGTATTTGAAAAATGGTTGCTAAGCCTTTTGAATGCCATTAAATTATTTTTTTAATGGGGCAGTTACAAGTGTTTTTAGTGATAACTTGCTTGAGAAACTAAATTTTAGGACTGTTAGCTCCCACAAAAGACTCATCCTTTTTCTAGATGTTTAATGTAGAGCAAACTAATTTTTTCGTGAAATTCTCCAAATTCTATTTCTCATTTGATTACTTCCTTTTTTGAATCTTGTTATTTATACTACTCTCCTTTTATTGTGAAATTTGTATTTGGTTCATCCTTCAGATCTTAACTTTTTCTTGTTTGCTGTAGGCAGTCTCTCCTTACAGAATACCAAGTTATCATAAGGTTTTGTGTTCTACTCCTTCTATCAATTTTTAAACTCTTATTCTCTTTTCCTTCTCCCGGCTCAACTCACCTCACTTTTTTTTAACTTGGAAGTAAAAAATGGCTATTCATATGTCTTTTCTTCATTTTTCTCCAATGGTTTTATTGAGATATAATCAACATAGCAACACTTCTACCATTCAGTCATGTTTTTAAAAACATGTCAGCTCTAGTGCACCCTCTGACCTCCTGTGTTCATTGTTTTCTCCCTTTTTTGCCACCGAACTCCCCACTCCCCATATCCTTGAAAAGCCATCACACCAATAATAATCGAATTTCTGTGTCTTCTCCTTTTTGTGTTTCATAAATTTGGAAACATACCAAAATAATTGCCTCCAAACAGTAGATACATATATATTTCTTATTGAATCATAAATAAAGAAAGGAAGAAGAAAAGAAAAGCAATATTAAATTGAACCAGAGGCAAACACCTCTGTTGAGGAAAAAGAAAAAGAAAAATATTTATAACTACAACAACTCCAGAAAAGGTCATGAGGGAGATCAAATGAGTATCTTTCACATTATACCCTAGCTCCATCTTCCATAATCAAGTCTAATAGTCTCTTTCTGATATCAAGGCTATTTGGCTTTGACTAAGGTCAGAGGAGTATCCACCAGAGGCTTAATAACTGTGTAGGGACCCTACAGGTGGATTTGGGGCTCTCACTGTCATCTATAACCTTCTGAAAATAGAATATTTGCAATATAAGCTCTAATATCTTTCCCTCCTATGTATTTGGATTTTGCTATTTATCATCTTTGGATTACACAGACTGGTGTACTTCTTCCATGTGGACTTAGATGACACCTTCCTTTTTCCCTTCCTTTTAAGGCAAGTAGTCACTTCAGAAATATTTTCCTCTTTCACTCTTGATTTCCTTCCTTCTATATAGATCCTGTGTTAGCCCAGGTAGACTAGAGAAACAAATTCATAAACATGCATATGGATATAAGGGAAAGGTTTACATACAAGAGGAATGGAACATTGAGAAAGCATCCCAACATGGTAGAGTCCACAGTCATATTAGCCCAATATTAGCCCACAGTCATATTAGTCCAATATTAGCCCACATGTCTGATACCAGTCTCCTTCCGACTCACTAAACAAGTGCGGTAGAAGCATCCTGGTGCCGGCAGGGGTCTCCCCATGGCTCCTCATTTCCAGGACTCAGGGTCCACCAGCAGGATCTATTGGTGGTAGAAGCATCTCAGCAGTGGCAGGGGATCTCTCTGTGGCTTCTCTGGCCTCAGAGGTCTGGTTCAATCAGGGCAAGCCCATGTGGCTTCTCCGTCAGTTCCTCCATTCTTCAGGAATCAGGATCGATCAACATGCACTCATCTCATCTTGTCAGTAGCTCGTCTCCCAGGAACTAAGTCAAGTCTCTCTTCTCCAATTGGGAAATACCTCGAGGCTTCCCAGAATTCTCAGGAGAAAGTCATGCCCACACAGAGGCCTCAATGGGTATCTCCAGATTGACAGGCTAGACTCCACCTCACATTGACACACGAGTACAGGGCTGTCACAGATCCCAACTTTAAAACTTCTACTGTTGTTGACATTCTCTTGATGTCGTTTGTCTCCTTACACTCAATCACCTCCTCCCACTGCAGCAGAAGGACAATCCCTTACGCTTTCCCACTACCGTCTCCTAGATTTCTTGCCACACAGCAGATCTTTTACTGTGTACCAACTTTTCCAGAAAGACTGTGGCAAATGAGGGTATTGCATCTTGATCAAAACTTTATCCTCATGCCTACAGACCTATCTACTGGACACTGAGTCAGCCATGACTCCTATATTAGGCTTCCAAGGCTCTACGTCTTTATGGGAGCAGATAGCCTTATTTCTCTCCTGTGGAGAAAGTTCCCATGCAGCAGCTGAGTTAGTCATCCAGTGCTTACCCAAAATGCCACCTGGGCTCCTCCATGCCTACTGAAGGCCTTGATATCGCCAGATAGTGAAGCAATCCAAAGTGTCATCAACCATAAAATTACAAAATTTACATGAAGATTAAGTTCAGGGAGTTTGCAAACAATTTTTATTATCAAAACCCTTCATGAAGTAAGATGAAAGTAAAACTGCCTTCATTGACTTCTTCCATACCCCATCTGTACAGTAGCCTCTAAGATCCCGAGGAATTTAGCCCAACCTTTTGAACTGACAGATGAGAAAATTGAGTTCCAGAATAGCAGAGCTAAAACAAATGTCCCAGGACTCCACGCAGTTATCCTTTCCAAAAGAGCAGAAATAAAATGCACATGCTGACTATAAGCAGAAATTTCAAACTGGTTAGCAAAATGCCAAGTAGATAAGGTTTAGTATAGCTAAACTATGTTATGTAGAACAAATATACCAGAACAGAAAGCATTTAGTAATAAAAAGACTTCTTAGACTTTGGATAGCACCTTGGGTTAAATTTCAAGGCTTATTGAAGTGAAATAAAATTATTTGGTAAGACTCTTTTAGCCTTAATCTTTGTAACTCCCACTCAATAACCATATTTGGTTGTCTTCGCTATTCTACTGGATTGAAAAGTAATCCATAAAAGAATTAGGAAGAGGAACCCTGGAGCCATCAAGAAGAAAAGGGGCTGATGAAAGAAGTGGCCACAAGGCGATGGAGACACCCTAGGCACCAGCACTGGGGCGATGAGAGAGAGCAGAGAAACAGCCTCAAGAGCATGAAGCATAGTGGTGGATGGGCTCTCTGACACACGGAGTGAGGAAAAGATGAAAGGACCACATGGCTGAGGGGCTGTGGGCCAGCGTGACATGCTACTGGCATAGCCAACACGAGGCACTGTGGCCAAAAGGACAGCATTCATAACATTTTCTAACCTGGTAGCTCCCTACGAAACCCCAGTATTGTCTGGGTTGGTCTGTGGCTGTTGAAATGAATTATTGAACCCGGCAGAAGAGCAGAGAATCATGAGGGGAGTGGTTGGTATCAGACCAGGGTAAAAGAAGGATGGAGGCCCGGCTGATCTCTGCCTTCTTGCATTAGCCCGGAGGCTAGTGAGGACGCGGATTTTCCCTCTTCTTTGTCGCCAGAGGAGTTCAGAAATGGACCCCATGCCACTCCCTCCCTCATATACATATTTAAAACTTATCTAGAAAAAACATTGATTTTTTTTCTCCTTTCAACAATTCTCCATTATGAGCAAATGATTCAAAGCAATCTATCTATAACACCTTTAGGAAAAACAAACAAACAAACAACATCTAAACATTTAAAGCCATCATTGAAAACATTTGTTGTGAGGGCTTCAGAAGATCTTTCTCTCCTTCTGAAGGGCAATCTCAGTCATTTTCAAACTATGGGTCAGGGATCGCCTAAGACCAACTGGAAACCCATATTTCTGATGGTTTTAGAAACTGAGACACCGCTCCTCTATCTGTCTCCAGCAGTCCACCCACGTGCAGGTACGCCCACATATGAGTACCTGGCATGAAGACTGTAACCCATGCTATGCCATGCTTTAAGACAAAATTTCATTTACTTGCCATTCAAAGTAAATATTTCACAATATATAATTACATATTATTCTTATGATTAATCACTATGCTTTAATTATGTTTAATTTGTAACAATGAAAATACATCCTGCATATCAGATATTTGCATTATGGTTCATAACACTAGCAAAATTATGGGTATGAATTAGCATGAAAATAATTTTATGTGTGGGGGTCACCAAACATGAGAAACTATATGAAAGAGTCATGGCATTAGGAAGGTTGAGAATCATTGAACTAAAGTGGGGAAGAAAGAGATGTTCCTCCATTTCCCTTGATTATAATGGGAATAATACCTATCAATGGGCTGATAGTTTTTGTTTGTTTGCATCGGAGAGCATATTTTGGTAGTAAATACAAATGAGAGTAAATTTAGAACACATTGCTAAAAAATCACATAAACTTCATTTTTCTTATATAACTAAATATATATATTTTTTAATTTATCATTTTATTGGGCACTCATACATCGCTTTCCATCATACTTAGTTCAATACATAGTTACACACACTGTGCCAAGCACCCCCACTTGCCTGTCCTCATCGACATTCTGCCAACATCTGCCCCTCCATTTAGGCCCTTGATAGGGGCCCTTAAACAAAGATAAGAAAGTGTGAAGTTATTATTTCTTGCCAAATCCTCTAAGTCATTTACTCTTTTGACAGTAATGTTTCTATCTCTCTAACCCTTCCCTGAAGAGTTCTGCGCTCTTCAATTTACTTTACCTCAGAACAGCACTTTTGGCAGCCTTGGAGCACTTAAATTGTGTTCCTTTGAAATGTTCCTTGAATTGGAGGGTGTGGAGGGGTGCCTAAGAAAGCAAGATGAGAGCTGTAGGGTAGAGGGGATACGGTTTTGCAACGGAACTGTTATAGGACAGCTCTTGATATCCTTGAAGAACGAGCAGGTTCATTGCTGTGATGGAGAAGAATGGGTTTCAGTGCAACTTCCATGGTATTTTCCACACCATTGCAGTTATTAAGTTTCTTAAGACTTTTTCATAATATACACCAATGCTTGCCTTGTTCTGCAAGAAAATCTGAAGTTACCCTTTGGTATCCCAGAAAATAGTCAACACGACCTTCTTCTTTCCTTTCTTTGTTTCCAGCTTTTTATTATAAATTAGATGAAAGTTCAGAGGTAGATCATCAGTTTGACATTCAACAAGTTTTACACAACTTGCTTCCACACATCCATTGCACTCCCTTCAATGTCCCATCATGTGTCCTACTTCTTTCTTTTGTTTCCTGTTTCCATGCCTCCTTCTTCCCTAATCCTCTGAACTTTCTCTTATGAACTGATCTCTGTGCTTCGGATCGATCTTTGCGGTCTTCTAAACCTCCCTTAAAATGATTGAGCCATCTTAACACATTGCATACAGATCCCGAGTTTACCCGGTCTGTGATGTGTTTACTTATAACTCCTCTCTTACTCCTTCACATTGATTTGGTTGCTTGATTTTTAACTTCTTGATTTTAAAATAGCCGGTCTTTAATATGTTAAAATTGTTATTTCATATAGGGCAATGTTTCTGCAAACTTGTTACAAAACCTTAATGATTTGGGAAGATGTCCACTTGTATTTATTAGAATTTGGTTTTACACATGACCTCAAAATTGTAGATTTCCATGGCACAAGCAGTATCCTTTTATTTTTAAAAAATAAATCTACTTTAAGACATTAAGGAGACTAAGACAAGTATGTTACTGAAAGAAATTGTGTGAAGCTATCCAGTGATTTGGAAAATGCAGTTTAACATGCTTTATTTGAAATAAAGCCATGCATGTATGAACATAAACCCTAATAGTATTAGTTTTTACTTACTCTCATATGTAACAAAATATTTGCTGTTACCATTCTTCAAAGGTAAAATAAGTGACATCAGTTATGCATGCAGTGTTATTCAAAATCATCTTTATCTGTTTCCAAATTTTCTGTTATCTACTAGAAGATTCAGTGACCCTTAGGCAATAAATTCCCTCTCTCTCTTTCTTGGCTCTGGTAATTACTAAGAAAATTTGGTCTCTAATATCTATTCTAGGAATTTCAAGAATGTAGAACCAGATAAAATATATCCTTTCAAGATTGGCTTATTTTGCTCTGCACAATATGTTCCAGGATCATCCATGTTGAATGAATGGTTTTAAAACTTTACATAATAGAACCTTCACTTTTACTGTTGCCTGAGTTGCTAAATATTCATTCATTCAGCCAAGCCATATTCTCCGTAGACCTATTATACAAGGCCCTGTGCCAGGCTAGAAATATAACAAAGTCCCCAAAGATATCTTTATTATGTGTTGCTATAGAAAATGAATAAATTTACCAACTAGTGACATAGTTTATTAAAGATAGAAAGTAAAAGGTAAAGTACAAAATACTGAATTATGGGTACTTGCTTACCTACTCCTTTGCCAGACAGCAAGGAAAATCCTATCTTTGCGTGAGACTCTTCTGGCCAAACTGTAGATGATAAACTGAAGGTGATAACTGGATGCAGAAACCTGACTTTCTACTCAACCACAAGGAACTCTGAGTCAGATGGGGGCCTACAGATGTGAACATTTGCCTTCGTGTCATTAGTTTAGATGTCTATGTTGTTGCTCTTAGTTGCTATTGAGTTGGTTCCAGCTCCAAGGACCCAACGTACAACAGACCAAAACATTCCTGGTCATGTGCTATCCTCACAATTTTCCTCATGGTTGAGCACCATCTTGTCAAGGGTCTTCCCTTGATGTTTAGACACCCATCAAAAGATGCCCTGGAGCGTACCCCGGGCAAGGCACAAGGTTGACACTTCAAATCTACCAACTTCTCCATGCAAGAAAAGACTTGGCGATCTGTTCCTGTGGATATTGCAGACAAGCAAATCTTAGAGGGAAGACCTGCTCCTTCTGTAGCGTTTCTCTGAGTCAGAATTGATTGATGGCGTATAAGAACAACCGTGACAACACCACATCCATGAAGCCCCTGGGTGGTACAAACATTTGTGTTCACTTTAAGCTAAAGATTGGAAGTATGAACCCACTCAGCAGCTTCAGAAGAAAGGCCTAGCAGTCAACTTCCCCCTCTGGAGAAGGCCTACTCGGCAACATGCCGAGTGACTGTGAGCTGGAATCGTCTCAGGGGTTTGGTTTCGTTCTCTCTTTTGGCCTCTGCTCTTGCTTGCTGGCTCATGAGCCCCCGTGGCATAGCAGGTTACGTGTGGGGCTGCTAATAGCAGAGTCACCAGCTCAAAACTTCCAGCTGGGAGAAAGACGAACGCTTTTACTCTTTTCAAGTTTTACAGTTCTGCCCTCAATGGCGATGATATGAGTCAGAATTGACGGGATCGTCTTGAGTCTTTTAGAATGGCAGTTTCCTTTTTGCCTTAGATAAGATGATCTGGCAATAAACCTTCTGCCTTCAACTTGATGCCGGCTCATAGTGACTCTGTAGGACAGAGAGAACGGCCTGTGTGCGTTGCCAAGGCTGCTCTTTACAGCAGTAGAAAGAGTGGCCGGTGTTTTTTTAACTGAAAGCTTTGCTGTTAGCACAAAGTGTAGCCAATATGCTACCAGGGCTCTGAAAGCAATAAAGGAGTCCCTTTTACTGCCTACATGCAAACTCAGCAGATTCCTGACTGGACTGTCAATAGGAGGATGTGAGAGGTGGCTTTATTGTGCCAACCTGGCCAATGAATACATGTGGGATCAATTAAAGGGCAGATAGCTAGCTAAATGGCTTGGTGAGCCTCGCCTTCCTTGTCTCTTGCTCTTTGATGATTGGACCAGAGTGCAGTTGTCTTAGTGTGAGGTTCTCGGCCTCAATTTGCAAGCTACACTACCTGTGGGATCCCTAATCTGTGGACTGTGTTGCTGTCGTTTGAGGTTCCTTGAAGACCTGCTTTGCGACACTTCCGGAATGTACATCACTTGAGCTGGGGACTGTCAGACCCTGTTAGCTGGCTGACTGCTGGTGACCTGTCTTGCTGTTTGCTGCCTGTAGACAGATAGACTGAATTGCTCTACAAAGGACTCAGTTGTCTGCTTCCTTGACTTGCACCCATTGGCCCTCAAGATTTGAACTGCCAGTGTATTAGCTGTCTCATGGCAGTGACTTGCACTGGGTCACTTGTACTGTTCTATAGATCAATTACTTGTTTCTTATGTTATTTATCTCTCATCTACATAAATAAGTATGTATATAAAATAATAAGTGTTCTGGTTTTGCTTTTCTATAAACCCTTTTCTAACATAGAGGGGAATCAATCCACATTTTAGCAATGGCCTGTGTGAAATAGCTAGTTGCACTTATAAAGTTTTTAACGGAGACTTGGAAACTGGAGAAGCATTTAATATGTTCTCTGGGAGAGGAGCGTTGTGGCGGTAAGAGTGAATATTACAATTTACTCTAAAAAGAAACAATATGAGTGTACACCTGTGAGAGGAGTGGAAATCAATTATTGAGGCCATGAAACTTAACAGTCTCACTGTTCCCTTAAGCCAACCATCAGTTCTGAAGCATCTTCTTGGAGTCAGCGATCCTCTGTGGGTTGGAGTTATGACTCAGGATGCTCATTCCAGCCCTGATGTGTAATTTGATCAGCAATTTTTTCTTGTCAGCAGTCAGCTCAAGTGTTCATCATGCGCCCAACTGACATGCAGACTCTTATTCACATCATGCCAAGAGCAAGGGATGATGGGGATCCCACATGCTTATGGAATCACTTTTACTCGACCACATTTTAGTCTAAAATCTTTGTCATTATTGGAAAGAATTCTGTTGATAAGCTCTCTGATAAGTGTATGCAGTAAACATGCCATACGTATTGTTTCTGGAGGAGGGGAAATCTTGACTTAAAATGGTTGAGTTAGGTAGTAGGGTTGGAGGGTGAAGCACACTTTAAAACCCGCTTGCTATTTAAGAAGCTTGCTATTTCAAAGAATGGGCTGTATCTCTTCAGAATAGATGATTAAAAACCCACCTTTTAAAATATCTTTTGTGGCAGTCATGTTCATCACATGTTGTCTCACCCATACTTTAAATGAGGCATACTTTTACAATAGCTTCATAAGTGAGCTTTATTATATTGAATCTTTTAACTTATTATAAAGTCAGATTTTTTTCTGTTTCTTTGTTTATAGAGTTGTATCATGAGGGATAAGAATCCCAGTAGTCGAATGCAGATTTTGTCCTCTTTAAGAGGTGTTGGTGCCCTGAGCAGTGTCAGGATGTAGGTGACATTGTCTCTTGGAAAATGAGGCAGCATTCAGTGAAATTCCTCTTTATCTTCGTGAAAAATACCAGAATAATGACCTCATAGATGTTCTCCTTAACTGGTGTCAGAGGATCCAGAGTGTGCAACTACATCCTGGGAGGTAGGGTTCTAAAGAGATGTAATGTCAGCTAGAAAAGCATCAAGTAGAGGGTCAGCTAGAAAGAGGAAGATCTTCAATAAAATGGATTGACACAATGACTGCAACAAAAGGATGTACTTCCATAAGGCAAGTACAATCATCTAGAGCTGGAGAAAGATCCAATGGTTCATCACCATCTGCTCAAGCCCTTTAGTCCAAACCATTCCAGTAGTTTGTCTTAAGTATATAGAAGGTTGAAGTATACAGAAGGCTGTGCCTGGGAAACTCTTATGCATTGCCATTATCGAGTAGAGTATAGTTAGTATAGATTTCCTTACTATAAATTACAGACAAAAAAGACCCATTGGATCAGGCCACTCAGAGAAAATTCACACTAAGCAAATATAAAACCTTATTTCTTTTCCAAGAATGGAGGTTTTCTATACACTGTAGATGGACATAGATAGATGATAGATAACATAGAGATATATAGTAAGATATATATGTTCTTTTACAGTAAAATGCTCTTGGCTGGTCTGGGTAGCTTTGTTTATTGAAAATGGAGGCTATTTATTTTACTACTAAATTCCCCCTTCATCTAAGGAATGCCACAGGGCTTGGAAAGATGACCTCATGCCAGGAAATCTGGGTACTCTCATATGGATTATGCCAGAGGCAGTTTAAGAGAAGGCCTCCCCGGAGGTCAGATGACTATCTTTAACCTAAGAAGGCATACCAGCACTTGCAATCATACTAACACAGTTAAAAAAATTGTATCAGTAAGCAACCAGTCTTGATATCTTTCACTCTGGGAGGTGCAAGTGGTTCACTCTGGATTTCTCACAGACGGTGGCTCAGACCTACCTAGAGACACCTCTTAAGAGCGCCTTGCAATCTGCTTCTGAGAGACCACATCCTTGACTATCCTTTGAGCACTTCTACTCTGCAAATATGAGGTCACCACTAGTGGGAGTGGATTTGACAGTAGTCAACAACATCAACATATGATTGTCCTAAGGGCTATGGGCGATAGATGAAATTCTTAAAGAATATAGATTTAACATAATGCTCTCTTTTAAGGTAATACTTAAGTGAATTGTGAATTAAGGGCCTGAAACTTATGCCTTCAATGCCCTATTGCAAATGTTTGTGCATAGAAAGGTTGACATAGAAAGATGAGAGACTTTTGGTCAAAACTGAGCAGACATTAGAGCCCAAGTGAACGTGTTACCATATTTGGAATGCAACTGACTTGGTCTTGAGCTATCAAATGTCCGAGTCCTCTGGTCCAAATAGTTGGGTGGGATGGCTTTGATTCCAAAGGCACTATTGCTGATTTTAATTAGGCAGAAACACAATTTAAGATGATACTCACTGCTTGTTAACTGAGTGGGCTGGCCTGAAGCACCAATCAGACCAGAAGAATTTCTCAAATGTTCTTTTTTCTGGCTGTGAAAACAGGCTTTAACATCCAGGAACAATATGGAGGACTTATTTAGGGAAAACTATGCCTAGAAACTGTCAACTTTTTATCACTGTAAACTCTATAGATAGGAAAACAAACTGTTTTAAATTGATTATATGAGTTTTCTCCTTGGTATGTGCATGAATAGAGCTGTGTGCAATCAAGGGTTCTCCACCTCCACACCAGCCCTTCCTTAGACTGTCAAAACATATAAAGCCTGGAAGGGGGGACGGAGAAAAGAAGGGGGAAAGGAGAAGAGGAAGCAAAGGGAGGGGAAGGTGTGAGTGCACTCAGACTGAAGGCTCGGCAGTAACTTGCTCAGGCACACCAATTTGGAATGTTACCTTCTCACCCCGCATCTTGTTGTACAAACGTTTTGTAAGCATGGCCATTCTCCCAACCACTTGTGATCCTGGAGTGTGACAGGGACAACAGAGAATAGCCAACCCTGTCTACACACAACCCCCAAATCGACTGACTCATGTACACATTCTGTCAACAAATAGTTACTAAATAGCAAGCATGTGTCGACCAGGGCTTTGAACTTGAACAGAACAAAAAACTGAAACCTGAGACATAGACAAAAACAAAATTGTAATTTTTTGCTCATGTGAAAGGAAACCCCAAATTAACAAACAAAATTGTTTTTGAACCTGGATTGAAATATAAAGATTGATGATGATTATCAATATTATTGTTTTCGTGATTTCATTTCTGTGGTAATTTAAAAATTATCAACAGAACCACTGGACCATTTTTGTGTCTTTAGCATTCAGTGCCTACATAGCCTGAACACTTCTCTGGAAAGTCTGGGTAAGGACAGTTCGCTGGTTTGACAAGGGGCATTGCACAGCTTCAGCTCTATAAATGATACCTACTATTATAAAAGAGGATTCACTGACTACTAAGAGTTTTATATTTTCACTGTGGATTTGACCTCTATCATGGTATCTGAAGCTATGCCTTACAGATGTGAGAAATGCTTAGCAACTGAAAACATCCATCCTCTAAA
Organism: Nesogale talazaci; assembly: GCA_004026705.1. NCBI lineage: Eukaryota > Metazoa > Chordata > Mammalia > Afrosoricida > Tenrecidae > Nesogale > Nesogale talazaci. Next base: position 11,965 of record PVJH01012535.1, on the reverse strand, counting down.
TCTGAATGAGTTGGTTCCACTGTATGACCTTATGAATAGACCTTCATGGAAATAGAAAAATTTCAGGTGAGTGCAAGCATTTTAAATATACACTATTCATATTTTCAAAGTGTTATATTTGAATCCAAGAGATAGAAAATAGTGTATAAGTTTCATTCTTCTATGCAGCCTCATGTTAAATGTAATATTGAACCCACCAGATGAGGCTTTCTGCCCCTGTAAAGATTTACAGTCTTGGAAATTCTAGACAAAGTCACTGTGAGTCAGAATCAACTCAAGGGGTTTGATTTTGGTTTGGGTCACATATTATTTGCATTTATTGGGCTAACTTGTATATTTATCTCACAAGTAGAAAATGATAACAGATAACAGCAACTAGTAGGAAGAAAATTAATGTTGCAATTGTGTTACACCGTTATTTCACCGAAAGTAACTTGATGGCATCCCTGCTAAGTGAAGCAAGATATTTCTTCAAACAGCACTGTGGGGGGAGACGAGAAGGGAAATATGGGGAGCTGGAACTGGGGGCCTAGGTGGAGGGAGGAAGTTTTGAGAGTGATGACAGCACCAAGTGTGCAAATGAGGCCTGCATACAATTGATGTATGTCTAGATCGTGAGGGGAGGTGTATGAGTACCCAATAAAATGATTCATTGAAAAAATGGGGGAGGGGGAAGGAGGAACTTATACCAAGGAATCAAGTAGAAAAGGTTTGGAAATGAATGTGACAACATGTGTGCAAATGTGCTTGATGCAGATGATGTATGGAATGTTATAATAGCTGTAAGAGGCCCCAATAAAATTATTAAAAAAAAATCTGTGAGAATATTATAGAGCAAGACTTCAAATGAACGAAATTGGGAGAACTTAATATAAGATCAAGGTTGTTCCCATTGAAAAAACACGTCTAGAAACATTTTGATACATCCCAGCTCCCATTCACTTCTACACATGTATTTATGCATTTTTTCCCTTTGCATTGTCAAAGTCTAAGACTTGTTAGTAAACCCTGTGATCTGTAAGCTTATTGTGCCCACCTGGGCCATAGGAAGATGTGGGATTAATACGCTTGCAGTGTGATTGGAGGCGAAGAGTTAAATGACTCGGCAGAGCTGGCCTGTCTCTTGCTCTCTGGTGATCAGACCATTGTGTGGTTGCCTCGGCTAGTTCCCTGCCTTAGCTGATGAACTAAACTCCCCATGGCACACACAACCCATGGAGAGTGGTGCTAGGACTTGAGGCACCTTCCACCTGCTGCTGAGGCCTTCCCCATGCTGTCGGTGTACACATAGCTTGAGCTTGGGCTTGTGGGGTCCTGTCATCGGGCTGGCTGTTGTTGAACTGTCCTGCCCTTGTTTGCTGCCTGTGGTTGGACTGCCCATGTTACTCTATGGAAGTCTCCACTGCCAGCTCCCTTGGATCCAACCATCCTTGTGAGTTGAAAGACTTCCAGTGTACTAACTGTTCCACATGAGTGAACTGAACTGAGCCCTCTGTTCTGCTGCATGAACTAATTAGCTGTTATATTCCTTCATGCTGTATATATCTACCCATATATATATACACATATATATAAATATATGTATAAAATCATATGTGTCTTGGTTTTGTTGCTCTAAAGAACCCTGTCTAACACACACCCAATGGGGGCCCTCCCCCACCCCCAAAAGAACCGCAAACCTCTCCTGGATGTTGAGTCAATACTGACTCTGAGGAACCATACATGTGTGAAGCAACTGTTGCACATTTCATTATCATGTTTTACTTTGTCTTCTCCAGTTGCCTTTGAAGTTTTCTGTTCAGCTCTTTGATTTCATCATTTCTCTCATTTGCCTCTATGATGAAGAGGAAGTTTCAGTCTCTAATGACATCCACCTTGGTCTCTTCTTTTTTTTCTTGCCTTTTTAATGATCTTTCGCTATCTTCACAAATGACATTCTTCATGTCCTCCTAAAGTTGCAGGAATTGAAATAGTTCAACAAGCTGGAGAAATACTGAAAGTACTCAGTGTCCAAGAATTTGGAAGACAGTTACTAGGTCACCTAACTGGAAGTGATTCACATTTGCTTGACAGAGAAAACCTGTCAAGACAGTATTCAAGTTTGTAAGTCTTTCTGGTAGCAGTCTACCATATCTTCAGATGATCATTGCTCTGATTAAACAGAAATTTTAACTCAGCTCAGAGAATAATAAGGGAAAGGTGGTATCCCACTTGTCTTTAAAACTTAACTTCAGAGTCAATAAAAAACAAAAACCAAATAACCCAAGCTTACTCATAGCAACCCTATAAGACAGGGTAGAATTGTCCCAGAGGGTTTCCAAGACCGTACCTTTTACAAGGATATAAAGCCTTGTCTTTCTATTGCAATGATAAAATCAAGGGGAATGGCGTCACATTCTTTGTCAGAAAGGACTTTTCAAGATCTATCTTGATGTATGAAACTGTCTATGATAGGATAATATCTACCTTAATACAAGGAAATCTCATCAATATAAACATTATTCAAACTTATGCACCATTCACTAAAGCTGGTAAGGGAGAAATTGAAGAATTTTACCAATATATTTAGTATGAAATTGTTGAAGCATTCAATCAAGATGAATTGATGGTTATTAGAAAGTGAAATGCAAAAGGTGGAAACAAAGGGAGAAGGAACAGTAATTGGAAAATATGATATTGGTGATGGAAATGAAGCTAAGGATCTTATGATTGAATTTTGCAAGACCAATGTCTTATTTATCGCAAATATTTTTTTCTTTCTTTTTGGCCCTCTGGTGGTTGTGGGAGCTGCTCAGCCTTGTTCCTGGAGAGCTGCTGCTGGATTTGAACTGTCAAGGCCATGGGCCGCAATCCCGCATACAACTACTATGCCACCGGGGCTCAGCTCACAAATACCTTTTTCTAATAACAAAAAAGGTAACTGTAAATGCAGAATTCACAGGACTCAAATTGACTCCGTCATTGGGAAGAGAAGATGGAGAAGTTCAATATCAACAGCTAATATGAGTTCCAGAGACCAAGTGTGGACAATTAACTATCATTTGGTCATATGAAAATTCAAGTTTAAATTGAACAAAATAAAAATAAGTCCATGAGATCAAAAATATGGCCTGCAATAAAACTGAATTTTAAGAACATCTCAAGAATCGATTTTTTGCATTGAACGCTAATGAGAGAAGACCTGATGAGGTATGGGAATTTCTTCACAATTTGTGAGGAAAGCAAAAGGTCATTAAAAAGATAGGAAAACCAGAAAACATCAAAGTGGTTGTCACTCTGAAACTTCCTCTTCATTATTGTGGCAGTTACATAGTCTGTCGACTTGAAAAGGGGTGGAGTCTAGCCTGTCAATCAGGTAATAGTCAATTGTGGTTTCTATGTGGTCATAACCTTCTCCTGAGGACTCTGGGAACTCCTGTTTTCCTTCCTGGAGGTGGAACACACACTCTCTCTGTTTCATCTTCCAGCTGACAAGACACATGGAGCTATGCTGATGGCAGCCAGGGTCCGAGACCTGGAGAAGCCATGTGGTGACTTATGTCACCATGGAAATGCTTCTACCACCACTGGATCCACACGATTTTTCACCCACTGGTATGTGACCTTCTTGCATTAGGCATTATTACGTGGCTGCATGAGTCTGAAGAAGAATTTGTAGACTGGTATTGGACATCTGGGCTAATATTTGACTTATGGACTTGATCTAGACTGGGCTGGATGTTTTCTTAATATACAATTACTCTTTGACATAAAAGTTCTTTATTACACATATATGTGTGTCTATGAATTTGTTCTCTCGTCTACCTGCACTGACATAATCAGAGAGCTAAGGCAAATGATAGAAATGATGAAATCAAAGAGTTGAACAGAAAATTTTAAAGGCAACTGGAGAAGACAAAGTAAAACATGGTAATGTTTATTATTATAGTTGCAAAAACCTAGAATTAGGAGTGCAAAAAGGAAGGACACTCTCAGCATTTCTTTAACTGAAAGAAGTCAAGAAAAAGTCCAAGCGTGGGTGTGGCCATATTGATGGACTCTATGGGCAAAATAAAAGACCTGCCCACTTAGTGTTTATGCAGTGGGCTACGACTCACAAGGCCAGCAGTTTTAAACCATCATCTGCTCCATGGTGGGGGGTGGGGGAGAGATGAGGCTGTGTAACCCTGGAGTTAGTCTTGTAAACCCACAGGGAAAGTTCTGTCCTGTCTTTAAGGGTCACAGCAAATTGGAATCAACTTGAAACCTGCGATTTTTTTAGTGTGGGCAAAATATTGAATGGTACAGGAACTATAGAAAAGAAGAAAGAATACAAAGAATCACTACACCCCCCCCAAAAAAAGTCAATAGTCAACCTTTTCAAATGGTATCATATGAACAAAAACTAGTGTTACTGAATGAAGAAGTACAACAGCATTGTAGGCATTATTAGCCGAAAACAAAGGTCTAGGAATTGATGGAATACCAGCTGAAATGTTTCCATAAGCTGAAGAAACAATGAAAGTTCTTACTTATCTAAACCAAGAATTTGGAAGACAGCTAAGCGGTCAACTAACTGGAAGAGATTCACAGTTGCTTTCCTTTTGTTTTCCCCATTTGTGATGTTCTTTGTGTCAAATATAATCTTGATGTCATAAAATAAAAGGGCAGTGTGAAAGAGGAAGATCCTGCACAATATGTATTGATATAGTGGTTTCCTCAGTGGGCTTAAACATCAGAACACATTTTGAGGATAGTTCTGGACTGGACTGCCTTCCGTTCTTTGCACCTAGAGTTGCTTAGTCAGACCCAACTCAATGGCACCGAAAACAACAGCTTGGTGAGACTATGGTTCCCAGTCGTTTGGTTAAACACTTCGTCTAGGTGTAGTCATATGGAGCAATTCCATGTGTCTCAATCAGTTGACCTTAAGTGAGGTAGATTACTTTATATAATGTAAGAGCTCCTAATGTGATGCTGTCACTCATTTCAAGATATTGAGAACAAAAAGGGTTTTTTCCCAGGGTATTATTATTATTATTATTATTTTACTGCTATGCTTATGTAAAGAACCCTGACTAAGACACCAGATGATCTCTCTAGATCTTCAAAACTCACTAGTAGACCCTAATATATTTCCTTTTTCCACTCCCTTTCTAATTTGGTAATAATATTAGCACTCTTTTAGAAAAAAATCTAATATATTCAAATGTACAGTATCATTCTTTTTAAAAATGGAGACTTTTGGAAGTGATAGATGATATAGAGCACATTTTTTTCTACCATGAGTTTATGAGTTATACTAGTTATTCTTCTGATTATTTATACTTATTTTCATCCAAGTTCCTGATGTTATTGAGGAGCTGGAGAGAGCAATACTTATGGAGACATTGTTGAGGAGGCAGGAAAGAACAATACTCAAGCACCACTGGTAGAAGTGGAGACAGAACAATTCTGTAGCACAAATGGAAAGGATTTGGAAAAAAAAAAGCACACATATAAACTCCAGGCATTCCACTGCCATATATGTGTCCCAAATAAATTCCCACCAGTGTTCCTAAAGACATATATGCCAGTATGTTCACTACAGTTGTAGTTCATGGTCAAAAGGCTGTGCAGGCAGTCTGGGTATCCACCCATGTGACATATGGGGAGTTTCATAAGGTTGCTAGGAGAAAAAGGCTAAGCATTAGAAATGAGATGTTGAGTGACAGTTTATAAGAAACATGGGATCGGCATGGTGGTTGAGGGCAGGACCGTGGCCTACTGGCTTGGCAGTTCAAGTCCAGCAGCACCTCTCCAGGAGCAAGGCTGGGCCTCCCACTCCCACCAAAGGGCAGTGATGCCCCCCCAGAAGAAACATGGGATCAATAGTACAATATCACTCATGCAAATTAAAATATATGCACAGATAGTGGACTGTACAAATTTTATGAGAACTTTTCAAAATACAAGGGTTACATTTGACATTAGAATAGTTGCCTATGAGAGCAGGGCATGGGATAAAGGAATGGAGGTGAAAGAGGTAACTAGCTAGCTAGTTAGTGAACTAACTTAAATAAGAGAGTAACCAGTGTAGGCAGCACGCTATGAACTATGAAGCATAATTAATGGAAATTTTTGAGTAAGGAAGTAGGGAAAGAAAAGAAGGAAAGGATTGGAGGTAGGGTGAGGTAGAAAGAATGGAAAGAAAGAGGGTGAGGGAGTGGAAAAAGATGGAAAGAATTCATTTAATTATAAGACCATTCTCTAACCTTCTTCCCCTCTGCCACTGTGGGATAGAAACTCCTGTACCCTCATCCAGCCCGCACCCCCTACAGTTACATATCAGGGGAGGAGGAAATTGCCCAAACCAACCAACAATGGTTACATACTTTATATATATAATCCAAAGAAATGGATTGACCCAGTGGATACAACAATGGGCTCAAGTATAAAAGCAATTGGGCAGATGACAGGACTGAGCAGTTTTTTTGTTCTTTAGTGCCTAGAGTCACGATGAGTTGGAAAATGAAAATAATTCAATGACACCACACAACGACGACCACCCAAACAAGCAACCGGTGCTGAAGGGGCTGGCTAGGCCAAAAGGAAATAAAAGAAATAGGCTCATTGGCACCTAACAGATAAGAAGGGCTAGGAATGGTGTTGGTGAGTCAAGAGGATTGAGCATTGAAGAGGCTTAGTGAGGAGAGAGAGAAGGCAGTTAGAAGAAGAAAGAACAGTTTGCTTCACCAGGACGAAGGTGCACCTGACTCAAGCCAAAGGTCTTTTCCTTTGACTCATATGCATGTAAAAGTTGGACATTGAATAAGGAAGCCCAAAGAAAAATGGATACATTTGAATTGTGGTGCTGGAGAGGAATATCCAAAGTACCCAGGACTACAGAAAAGACAAACCTATCTGTCTTGGAACAGTTATGACCTGAGTGTTTCTTATAGGCAAGGATGGCAAGACTTCAGCTCACATACTTTGAGCATGTCAGGAGAGACCAGTCTCTGGAGATGAACATCGTGTTTGGTAAAGTGAAGGGGCTGCAAAAAAGAGGAAGCGCTCAAGGAGCTGGACTGACACAATAGTTGCATCAATGGGCTCTGGCAAAGGAACAATTGTAAAGATGGTGCGAGACTGTGCAGTGTTTCACTCTGTTGTGCACAGGGACAGTGTGGGTCAGAAGTGACTCGATGACTTCTATCAGCAGCAACAACAGGGGCACCCAGTGTTTGGAGGTTATTTGCCACTGGGCCATCCACCAGGGTGTCTCACGTTTTGTGGACCGCCAGCTCTAGCTTTACATAGCCAGGCATCTGCCCTAAAGGTTTCTTCTAAGTAGCTCCAGGGGATATGTGCAAGCTAGTTGACTTCCTCAGATCAAGCTTTTCAAATAGTTGAAGAATCAGGGAGCAAACTGGTACCTTCCTCAAAGCATATTCTCACCAGACCTCTGTTTTGGTCACAGTATGTCTCATTGTTTAGCACTTTAAAAGAAATCATAGACTCAGTAATGTTAGATGGTTTCTTATTTTTTCAGCTGAAAACACTAAAGATTAAGTTAATGCTAAAGCCCCATTTTTTGTTTCCGTATAGTGCTTCCTGGATCTGAAATCAGAATAGGCTTACTATGGAAATAAATATTAGGGTTGAGAGAGAAGGAGGTGGGGGTGGAGTAGGGGGTTGATTCCAATCTGATGGAGTGAGCAATAGGAAAAGGAAAATGCCTATGGTTCCAAGATTCTGTTTTTAGATAATTATTTTTATTACTTTAAAAAGGGCAGAAAGTAAAAATACTTGACATATCAGAACATTCAATCTTAAATTGATTATTTTTCAAGGTTGAAATTCACCAAGGATGAATTAAATTTCCATCCCAAAAACATCTGACAGAAGAAATTCATACCTTATATATCATATCATGAAGAAGGATATGAACATGGAATTTGCTTATTTTTCCTGCAGAAGAAAAAAGGGAGAAAAAATCCCCCCCTGAGAAATACAACTGGAGATCTTTGAAATTGAACATCTATTGGGCAGCTCATTTTTATAATTGGGAAAGTTGTTTTTCAACTTTACCCATCCTACCTCTGTGTCTTTCCCATCAGTAAAAATGGAATCATTAACTCCTATAGTGAACACAACCCATTTCATTCCATCCATTTTAGTTCTCTACTCGTAGATTCATTTCTTCTTCTTATAGTAAGTTCAGTGACACATTTGCTTTTAATCAAAAAAAAAGTTCTTTCAATAAGGTCCTCCCTTCCACCTACCCTAAGCCCCAAACAAAAATAATCTGCCAGCTCATTTCTAGCTTTTAAAAAGTAGACCACATTTATTTTTGTCCCAGATTAATAGCTTTTTTAATTAGCAGTTATAAATATAAAATGCAATATGTATCCTCTTCTCTAAGAAAAGAGAAAGAAAAACTCATTTATTTTATTTGTGTTTTTTGGCTTTCTGCCATTTTGGTAGCTAAGGAATTGCTAGGGGAAAATGTACATGTAAACCCACATTTGTTGCATTACATTCTGAAATCTACCATCTGTATTTTTCTGTGTACTCAAGAAAATTATATATTGTTCACCTGGGCAGCAATTTGTGTTCTGGCAAACCTTTATTTGCTCTCAGGGGAACCTATTTAATATAATTACATTTAATTGATATTTGTGGTGGTGGATTAAGGAAAAAGGAACCGTCATTTAATATGCTTCAGGATTTTATGGGCCTTGTATTTCTTGGCTTGGTTTTAAAAATACATGTAACCATGTTTTTAAAAAGCTAGGTACTTAGGTAAATTCTGTCATTTATTAAAAGAGTGCACCAAAGGGGGTAGAAGTTAAAATTACCCAACATTCTTTGGCTAAAACAATAAAGAAAGCATTGCATCTCTTATCTTCAAAATATTCTCCCAGCTAATTTTCTTGTCTAAATATGTTGCGTTGTCTAAATATGATTAAAATATGCTTATGATTTTGCCCATGATTTGGCTCACATCCAATCACATCCAAAAAAAAAAAAGTTCCCTGTTGGAATACTCAGCAGGCTGACTTTTCCTGAACTTCCTCAAGTTGTCAGTTATGAGCCATGGTGACATAATGATTATGTTCTCGGTGGCTAGCTGCAAGACCAGCAGTTTGAAATGGCTACGCATTCCAAGGGAGAAAGATAACACTTCGTACTCCCTTAAAGAGTTAGTCTTGGAAATCCACAGGGACAGTACAACCCTGTCCTCCAAGGTCCAGGATGAGTTGGAATCAACTTGATGGCAGTGAGTTTTGAATAACAGATGAAATAGGCCCCCTCCCCCTTTGTTGTCCATTTTGCAGCAGCAATTTTATTTGACCAACAGCTTCTAGTGCTGCTGTATGAAGGACTCTATATCATTGTTAGGTGTTACAGAGTCAATTTCAACTCAATCATCCCGTGAACATAAAAGAAAACAATGTCTGGTACTATTTGAGGACTTCATATTCCTCATAATTATTGCTATGTTTGAATTCACTTGCAGAATTTATGTCATCCTTCATGGTAAGGGTCTTCCTCTTTTTCACTGACCCTCTGTTTTGTTGTTGCTGTTATTGAATTTTGGTCATCACTGCCCTCTGGTGGGAGTAGGTGGCCCAGCCTTGCTCCTGGAGAGCTGCTGCTGGATTTGAACTGCCATCCCAGTGGGCCACAGTCTCACGCACAACCACTATGCCACCGGGGCTCAGCCCGACCCTCTGTTTTATGAAGCATGATGTCCTCTTCCAGGGACTGGCTCCTTCTGATAAGATGTTCAAAATATGTGAGGCAAAGTCTTGCCATTTTTGCTTCTCTAAAGCATTCTGGTTGTACTTCTGGCAGAAATTTCCTCAGCTTTCTCGCAGCCCAAGGTCTAGTCAACAATCTTTGCACTATACCTCAAACAAACTCTAGTTTGGGATTCCTTATTCATTATGTATCTTTCATGTGCAGATGAGGTTATTGAAAAACTTTGTCTTGGAGGAGATGACATTGATAGATGAGAGCATACAGTGTTGCACAGTTTGTTAGAACCTCAATTGAGATGCCACCATTTCCTGGAGCCCTTGGTTTTAATCAGTGCCTTCAATGTAACTTGAACTGTATGCTATAATACCATCAGTTTTTTTTGGGGGGAGCACTGCCCTCTGGTGGTCGTGGGAGCTACCCAGTGCTACTCCTGAGAGCTGCCGCTGGATTTGAACCGCCAACCCTGTGGAACATCAGTTTTTTAAAGGGAGCTTTTGCAGCAGATTTGCTCAGTGCAATCTATCTTTTGACTTCTTGACAGCTGCTTCCATGGGTGTTGATTGTGAATTCAAGTAAAATGAAATATTTGACAACTTCAAGGAGCACTGATGGTGTAGTAGGTTCTGTATTGGATTGTTAACCAGGAGGTTGGTAGATCAAATCCACCAGGTGTTCCATAGCGGGAATGTGAGGTTTTCATCTCTCACTTTATTTACAGTTTAGGAATCACAGATAAGAACTACTCTATTCCAGTACTCTCCCCCCCACCCCCCCAACCCCGGGTAGATTAGTGCCCCTTTCCCTCTGCTATCCTTTCCTTTTTGAACTCCCTTTTATCTCCCTATCCCCTCTACCCCCTCATCTTTCTCCCATTACTGTGTTGAATCCAACATGTACCTCCCTGGGTTTGATCCTCCCTCCTCCCCTTACCCTACTTCTTGGACCAATTGTTATGATACAGAAGTTTTCTCTTTTATACTCACCATACTGTTTCTACTTACCTCATGGGGCTCATGCAGTATTTCTCCTTTTGTGATTGACTAACTTTGCTTAGCATAATTTCCTCCAGTTCTTCTCACGCAGAGATGTGTTTCATGTGTTCATCCGAGCTTTTGAGTGAGGCATAGTATTCCATTGTGTGTATGTGCCAGAGTTTGCTAATCCATTCATCTACTGATGGAAATTTAGCTTGCTTCCATGTCTTTGCAATTATGAATTGTGCTGCAATAAACATTGGTGTGCATACCGCTGGCTGTGGTTTATTTCTTGCCTCTTCTGGGTATATACCCAATAGTGGTATAGCTGGATCGTAGGGTAGTTCAACTTCCATTTTCATTAAATATTGCCAGACTGCTTTCCACAGGGCTGTACATATCTACACGACCACCAACAATGTAGAAACCCGAGTGGGCAAGCAGTTCCTACCACAAAACATCCTGTAGGACAGCGTGGATGCATGGAAGGATGCAAGAAAAGAGAGAGCTACAGAGCTGGAAGCAACCAGAGTCAGATGGGCTCCCTCTCTAGAAGTGGGCATGGCAGAGAACAGGCTGGGGGAGTGGCCAACATCCCACACCCACAGGGATAAATACAAGAAGGGAGGAAGAGGAAGAGTCCTGAATAATACTTGTGAGATTTTGTAGAAGTGGCGGGATTTGTTTCTTGTTCTAGTGTTGTTAATGATACAGGCTCCTTATGTGCCCTTAAATAGTTCAGTTTTTGTTTGTGGCAGCAATAGGGCTTTTACCCAGTTATCCAGCATCTGGACAGAGTTATGTGTGCTAGCCTTTCTCCTTCCAGACATAGATATTATTCCTGGAAATGAACCTGTCCGTATCCCTGCTATTGATTACATGGCAAGAAGAGCTAAAGGGCAGTGCAACTAGGTGCCCTATTTGTAAGATTAGGGATCAGTACTGCAGTGGCCTTTGGAACTGCAATATACCAAGTTATCTAGGCAGCTAATCGCGGATATGCAGGCCTCATCAGGCACTACACAAGATTTGCAAGATCAGGTAGATTCTTTAGCAGAAGTAGTATTACAAAATAGAAGAGGTTTAGACTTACTTGCTGCAGAGCAGGGAGGTATTTGTTTGGCTTTACAGGAAAGATGCTGTCTTTATGCCAACAAATCTGGAATCGTAAGAGACAAAATCAAGTGGCTGCAAGAAGACTCAGAGAAGAGAAGAAAGGAGTTGACCACCGATCCACTGTGGACCGGGCTCAATGGACTGTTGCC